>CAMOHE010025555.1:0-20584 GCA_946598075.1 Artocarpus hirsutus | reverse complement strand
AAGCCTCATGTTCTACCCTCTCCCCGCCCTGCCCCCCGCCCCCCCCCCCCCCCCGGTTTATACAGTATTATATTGCTATTATTTAAATAGCAATGATTAAAATATTACTAATGGGAAGAGAATCTTCATGTTCCGTGTCTGCCCATTCCTTTTGGGCATAGTATATCTACAAGCGTTAGGCATGTGTCAAATTCCATGCTAGTGGTCTTACACTTATACACACTACCTCGACTGTTAGTCTTACCTACTCTTATTTGTTGCTCTTGGAATAATAGACAAATAATGAAAAGTGGATGACACGATGTCCCTCTATGTTTTAAGGTCAACCTCATGCTTGTAGGAGGAAGCTGGTTGGTTGTCTCGACCTTCAATCCTTTGAGATTGATAGGCCAAGTTGGACCTCTTCTTTGATCTCGCCCTTGGACCTTAGGCTGCTGAGATCATACACAACAACTATTATGTCGTATGTTCCTTTAGTGTTCCATTGCTTTCATAATTTTATAATAACGCCCTATCAACATGAGTCTCTAATGTTTGGTAAGTTAGAGGTCTTAAATTCACAATTCTATATTCAATGCATAGACGGTTAGTTTCTTAGTAATCTTTATGCCAGTAATTCCTCACAATCAAATTACGTGCATAACAATAAAGATCACTTATCTTCATGCTTATGTGTGACTTTTTTTTATTTAGATGAGCACTATTTAAATATGTCTACCAACATGAACCCTCCAAAAACTCTCTTAACTTGTTGATAGGTTGATGCAATTGATGCAATTTATATTTACTAATTGATGTATCTACATTTGGAACAATTTTGTAAATTCTACCTACTATCATAGACTTTTCAATTGTTTTTGTAATGTCAAATGTCACAAAAGTTGAGTTTATTGTTCTTGATATTTTGAGAAGAACTGCCAAAGACCTTTGACACTGCAATCTATTTTGGTGCTATGAAACTTGGAAAAACAATTAAATAAGAAAATGAAGGATCTCTCTAGGATGGCGCAAAAAGCAATGATACTCATTTTCCATCATCTCCAGGAACCATTAAGAGCTAAATATCCTGTAAAGTATCCATTTGTCATTTGACAAAGTCGAAAACAAAAACATGATCAATAGAAAACCACAATGCTCACACATGCTTGCTAGGAATAGAAGCACCGCGATTGCAAGATTTAAATAGCCAAAGGGTAGTCTTGCTTAAAATATCAAGGGTACCTATAGTTGTATTTTCTAGGTTCATAGCATCAATGTGGATTTCGGCATCGGGAGCCCATGCCAAGTAGTTCTTGCCTGAAATATCGAGGTAACAAACTCAAGTTTTGTGATATTTGACACTTTGAAAATTACATATGATGAAAAAGTAGAAATTCATAAAATTGTGATAAGTTTATATATATGAGTCAACACGATTGTAAATCGAAGATAGTAAGCTATATAATTAAAATTTTAAAAATTAAAAAAAGATAATAAATATAAATTACACAAAATTATCAAGAAGTTAAAAACCTATAGAGAGTTTATGAAATGTCCATGTTAGTACACATATTCAAATAATCCCCCATTTAAATTAAAAAAAAATTCAAACACAAGTATTAAATAAAAAGATAGCAAGTGACCTTTGGGAAATTATTGTGCTCATGATTTGGTGGTGGGAAATTACAGGCATGAAGATAACGAAGAAAGCAAATGCATAAACATAGAATGTAGAATTGCTAATTTAACGTATCTAACTTGACAATGGTACCAAAGGTCAGAGAGTGAAGATGATAATGTGGTATATAACTTTGAGAAAACAATAAGAAAAGTAAAGAGAGAGGCAAGAAATTATTATTATTATTATTATTGTTCATTCATTCATTCATTCAATTGTTTCTCTGATGTGTATCTCTCGCCTCATCACAAAGCTTGTTTATAGGCATTCTTCTATAGTATAAGCTTATCAGGAGATCCTGGTGTAAGTGCCACGAAATTTCTCAAAATGTACCAATAACATTCAGCAACGCACCAATATCTGCGAACCTAGTCATTTCATTTTATGTGATTATATCCATGGAAAATGTATTTGACACTTTTTTTTTTTTTGTCATTTTATGTTCCGAAATTTCTAATTGTTTAATATTGTTTTCGAAGTTTTTGAAAATATTTTTGCATGGTTTTTGAGAAAAAAGTTTTAAAAACACTTTCAATAAAATTTTAAAAAAATTCAAATTTATTAAAACAAAACTATTTTTATCTATTTTAAAAACACTACCAAACGAACCCATAATTTATATTATTTGGAAAAACAAAAATATTCATCAAGGGAATCAGCCGTTAACCAACCATGGTTTTGCCACTCTCACAAATACGTTTATTTATAGACATTTTTCGCCCGTGAATCTCAAATTAGATCATCCATATGTAATTTATGACCAAGGCAGGGTGTTCGCGAATCTTTTAGCTTGCATTTAGTAAATAAATTTGAATTAATGATTTGATTTGGGTTTTGTGATTTGAATTAGGATTTAAGTTAGTGATTTAAATTGTTATCTAAGTTAAGATTTAGATGTGCATTTAAGTTTTAATCTAAGTATGAAATAAAATTAAAATTTGTGTTGATAGGTAGTGAAAATAGTTTTTGATTATTGATAAATCTAATAAAATCTTAATGTTTATATATACAATATAGATCTTAATTTATTTCTCTCTTCACTAGAAACACAAGAAAAAAGAATAATCTCATTTAGATATCAAATAAAGAAGTTATATTTTATTCTCTCAAATATAAAAGAGAGAATTTGAGTTTTTACTACAACAAAGATATTTAAGTATCCAAACTTTAAGAAAGATCAGAACTCTTAAAACTTAGATTCTTAATACTTAAAAAATTTAAATTTTTTTAAAAAATAAATATATATTTAAAAAATTCTTGATAAATGAATCCAAATACAAATATACACAAAGCAAACACAAACAGGCTCTTAATAGTGTGGTGCCAGTTGTTTGCCCTTTTACATTGCTTGTTGGTTTTCTTTTGGTCCTACGACACCATGACCTTACACGAAATCTTACACAAATAGTGTACGTTTCTCACTATAAACCTAATCAAAATCACCTCAAAACAAAAACAAAAGAAAAAAAAGTACACCGAATAAACAGTTGGGGATATAGATATGATGACTCAAAAATGTACCTATTAATAATTCATTATTTCAAACCCTACTATTGAAATCTTTCTGAGAAAAAAAAACCCAGCTTTTTTTTTTGCCCTGAAAAAAAAAAAAAAAAAAACTAGCTTCTCTGTTTCTTTTATTCATTTGTTTATTATTGTGGAATGCAGGTTCACTCTATCAACCGCAAAAATATAATAAAATAGAAAGAAAAAGAAATAGAGGGAATGTGAGAGAATGAACATCTCTATAAAAGCATGAAAACAGATTTTAACAATTTAGCTTTGGTCAAAGCTTTACAGTTTACAAGCGACTCGACCTTGACAATAAGCATCAAACACATTAGGCCATGCACCAGAATCTTGCATTACCCATACCCATCACTGGTTTCCTGCAAGATACGACATTTGGTGCAGATCAGATCAATCACTCCTCCATCTACACAAAACCCTTTTGTACATTTTTTGTGGATGTTACACTTAAAGGATCTTTGGCCATTTCTACATGCAACAAAGACAAGCTCATTTCTGATCCCACTTTTTGTAGGCAAGAAGAACATAATGAGATCCAAAGCCACACAGCATATGCACATTAACTTGAAAGATTTGAGCTACATAATAAACATTTGAGTTAAATACTGATCATCAGCATTTATTTAGCATAAAATATGCGTCCCCGAGATACTTTCGTTCCAGGGACGTGCAAACCCTCTTCAGTAAGGAACAATAATAGATTCAACAAGCTCTTGAAGTGGGGCCAGCTCCTTCTTGTCTATCAGCCCAAATTCCTGCAGATGAGTTTACCAAAAGTAAAATGAGTGTGAAAAATGTTAAGCTGATGAAAATTTACAGGAAAAAGGGAGGTGTTAAATCTTATGTTGTCAAAATTAAATAAGCTCATTAATTACGCATGTTTGAATGTTATACAGCTTTTGTTTTTTAGTACACTTTTTTATATCTCTAGTGACCAGCTTCACTAAAGACTTTTTTGAAGAGTTAGCATGAGGATTTAAAAGAAGAAATATAGAGAGTAGAGTGATATCGTCACGTCTCTTCTGGTGTTCGCAGAAGGATAGAAACGAGTGGACTTTTAGAACTTGTTTGGTAGAAGGGAGAGGGAGAGGGAGAGGGGTGATGAGATTAGTGAAAGGATTTTGATACCGACGGTTGTTTAGTAGGAGTGAATGGATTGAGTAAGGGATTTCAGATCTTCAAAGAATCCCAGTTTTTATCTCTCCTAATAGGGAAAGATTAATGGAGCAAATCCATACCACACACGATAAGAGAAAGGGGTCCACTTCCTCTCCATTATCCTCAACTAGGATATATCCGTTCTTTTCCTCTTACCAAACATAGCCTTAAGGTTGGATCTAACTTATTCTTTTACAGATAAGAAACACCACCACTTTCACTATATTGTGTTTATGTCTTGCTTACTAGCACTCACTTTCAGATCTTGGGTTCTCCACTTAAAAGCTTTTTGTGCAAATGAGGTACACAGCTAAATGACTTTTTTTCACAACGTTATCATCAAGCAAAGGCTACTCAAACTGATAATAAAAGCACAGTAAGATAAATAGATGTATGAAGTTCCACAAGCATTCTGAATGACAAAAGAAAGAGATGGGGACTAGATATCTGAAAGTAACGCAAAACCTACAACTGTGATTAAAAGTATAGGTGAAGAAAAATGTCAATGTAGCATTTACAGTCTAAATATTGATACAAGCCTAACATAAATCAAAAGAGTATTTAAACAAGTCAATCGTGTGTACGAGCAGCATAGGGAGAGAGAACTTACACATGTAAATAGTATGAAATGCTTGAAGCAAGTATTTAAATGAGCCTCCTCCTTCAGACTCACTATCTTCTGAAAGTGAGAGTGATATATGTGGGCATATACACGGAAAAGTCTTTTAAATATTGTCTTCACTACTTCCCTGAAGTTGGGTGGAAATGGCGCACCTAGTAGAAAAGGTGACGCACAAAAAGCATATCAAGAGGGAGAAAGCAGAGATTGACAATTAAACAAATAAGATCTAACAGTAATTAATACCAAGTCTCTGAGGAAAAATGGATTCATCATCAAGTTGAGATTCAATCCAGTCCATCAAATATTCAACATATTTTGGAGCCGAAACCTCAATAGGCTTCTTGATCTGTACACCATCTGCCCATCTATACTCATACCTGTAAAGTTTATTGAGCAAATGGTAAGGAATTCTACAAAATCCTTAAAAATTAAGAAAACATCAAAATACTTTGCTAGGGTAAATTAAAATGGTATCCATGCTGGTTCAAACCAACAAGGCCACCAAGATAATTTAACATCACATAACTGCATCCATAAAACTGAACCCAATAAATACAGGGGGGAAAAATCAAAAGACCAAACATGCTAAAGCTGCTCATGTAGTATGCTTACTTGGGGCCAGCAGTCATTGTAGGACAATTCTCAGGAGTGCAAAACTCTGTGAGAGTACCAAAAAGCAAATTCACCTGATTGAAGAAATCTACGGCTGGAGTTCAAAAAACACAACAAGCAGTATTCAGAAATATATAATCCCCACAATCAGTAGCTATAAACAAATTAAAAAAAGATGGTAAGCATGTAACAACTAAATAAAGAACACACAAATAACCGTATTAAACCAAAAAGACAACTCACAAGTGCAGATAAAAAAAGAAGGAAAGCTTCAATACAGGGAACTATTCTGGAATAAGAAGAAAGGAGGGGAAGAGAGATAGAGAGATACTGTTAACAGCAAGCCACTCATTTAAATCCTCCCCGGTAGGGAGTTTTACCGCTTCCCTAAGATTTCCACTACCCAATGTAGCATCAATGTGCTTCCTGAGCTGAGCTCCCTGCACCAAGATAAGACAATAATATTAGCAAAGAACTAAGCCTGAAATTGGGTTATATACATAGTAGGAGCAGACACTTTAAACAATTAATTATAATAGCTATAATAACCAAAATAATTCAAAACAATCAACTAGTGAAGCATGTTTCTTAATCAGTCTGCACGCACCAAATTAAGCTATTTTGAGAGAAACTAATAGAACCAAATATATGTGTGCACGTCATATTAAATAATATCCAAGAGATCAACAAAGATTCCGTGCCACATAAAAGAACTAACCTTACTACCAGATGGTGCACTCTTTTTGGGTCGAAACGTTCTTTGGTTTCTGCTCAAAACAATTTCCACATCAATACATGTCATTAAGCATATAAACCACAACTTTCCTTCGGGCCTTGAGATTCACAAAAATAACTAAAAAAAAAAAAACTAAAGTAACATGGAAGTTAAGAATATAAAACTCCAAAAATTTGGATTACCCAGGTTCAAGGGTAAGTGTCACTCTGAAGCAGCAATCTATAAGCATATATACCCTATGCATATGTTATCCCTTTATGTTACCTTAAATTATTTCACAATAGTGATTTCCGTAGCAGCCCCTTTGTGTTATGACCGAATTCTTTAAATGTCAAATTCTAACCTAGTCATGGACCATTACACTTCTGTTTTTCAATTTTCACAGTAATATCAGTCTCCTAGGGCAATACATATACTTTAAAACATTTTTACTCTCCATTTGTTTCATGATATCAGCACCTCACCATCCAATGATCACCAATTAATTACCAATGTCTCTTTAAAATTCCAAACTAGCTATAAGACTTCTGTGTCAATTTACAAAATCTAAGAACCAAAGCAATTTTCTAAAAATTATATGACCAAGACATTGTGAAAAAGCTGCCACCAGAAAAACCAACAAGCAAACTGTACACAAATCTACCTTTTATTCAACTATATTTTAAATTTTCAACTACATGTATAGATATCCTACTCTCTTCTAGACTTTCTATGGCGATTTCCTTCACTGTTCTAAGATCAAATCACCACCCGTTTTTCAACTTCTGCAGAAAAATCAGAGAATAAACAAAAGAACCATAACTTCAACTACATACTGAAAATTGTTATTGAACATGCATCTACAAATTACAAAACCCATTATACAAAACTAATAATTCACTCCCAAATAAAGTGGTATATATTAACTAGTTGAAGATTCTCCCATTAAAGAACAATAGAAGCAACAGAGTAAAAAAATAATAAAAGTAAAAATAAAAACACTTAAAAGTTAGAACCCAATGGAGAATAACCAAAACCCACAACCAGAAATCGCGAAATAAACTAGGAATTAAAAATGACTAATAAATCCAAACAGAGATCCCGAAGATCAGAAAATTTATGGATCACGGAGAAGATTTACCGAAATCCACAACTCTGATATGATAAGTGACCTTGCAAAATCCTCTAATTCTAAGATCCATCGAATGCAAAATTTCAGGATCGTCAAGCGAGAAGTGGGAAGCGAAAACGAAAAACAGTATCTAAGTGTTTGAATGCTTAATCTGAGATTTTGCAACGATAACAAAAAATGATGATAAAAATTAAAAAAAAAATTGTTGCTTGCCTGCCCAAACCGAAGAGACTCATCGCTAGAGAGAGAGAGAGAGAGAGAGGGTTTGGACCGTTTGTCGACGCTTATTTCTCTCTGTCTTTCTTCCTTCAGGTGATTTTTTGGGTTGGAAAAAAAAAGGGCACACTTCCGTTTTTGGAGTCACGTTTGCGTCGTGCTTGGCCATTTTGGGTATTATACGACAGGTCGTATTTTGTAAATGATCGTTAGTTTCGTTGTTTCGGGAATTCTTTTGGAGGCTAAGGAGAAGAGTTCCAACTTAGCATGCTAGAGCTTTAAGGTATAGCATATTTTTATTTTTTATTATTTGAAATTTAAATTTTAGAGTTTAAATTACACTTTTAAATATCTCGTTAATGATAAAAATGATTTTCCTAGAGGCAACACTTAGGAAGAGGGAATTGAGAAAGCAAATATACCAAGAAATTTTATCATTGCATTGGCCGTTGTAAAAAAATGATGCGGTTCAAAGATATGGATTTTGGATAGTCATTGACATAATTTGATTGCATTTAGGAATATATAGAGGATTTAATCTAGGGCTAATCTTTTTTCAGCACTTATATTTTTTTTTAAATACTATTAGTTTTGATTATTTTCTTTTATAGAATTTTTAAGTGAATTTCTTCTATTTGTTATAATAATTATCAACAGTGTTTATGATATTGTATTCTATAATTACTTGTGATAATTAGGATAATAACTTGTAATAAATATTATACTCATAAGGACGAGTGAAGACTGTTTAGTTGGTTGTAAATTCCTCCACCTAAGTTCGAGTCAAACTAAACCCTACTCAATAATTGTGGTATTCTCTCTCCCCTTGTATAAAAAAAAATATTATACTCATAATAATTATTTGAAGTAACTAGCAACGTAGATGATAGTAAAAGAAAAAAATAAACAAAACTATTATTATTTTAAAATACTTTCTTTGTTGTAGTTATTAAAAAAAAAGTAAATCTTAGTAGAATATTTGATTTCACACATACGATAAAATAACCATATATTCATGTCTTCAGTCATTGTTAAAAATTTTAGGATTATGTCTATCTCTCCTCCTTGGATTCCTCATTTTCTCATCAGCTAAACAAAACTCAAAATTATATTTAAATAAATTACAGGGAGCTACGGTCCTTAGCCAACAAAGGGTGAGGACCATCCAATCCAAACCGTTTATTTCCAGTTGTTCATCTTGTTATCTTTGGCAAATATTGCTTTGGGGTATATTATTGAATAGTTCACCTCTTTCTTCATCGACTCGGACAATTCATAATTAGTAATTTAAGGCAAAACGACCATGTGTTTCAGCTTTGGCCCGGTAGTAATTTTTTTTTAATTACTGTTTTTTAACGAATAAAAGAACGAGAAATCTAGGGTTAATATTTACAAAATATATCAAATTTCTTATATAAAGAATGACATTTAAGGCCCCGTTTGGTTCTATTTTCAAAACAGTTTTTGCCAATTTCAAAAACACAAAAAATGAAAATAGATTCAAAACATTGTTTGGTTAGCATTTCTGAAAAAATGAAAATGAAAACATTTTCAAAAAAATGCCACTTTTTCTAGATTTAGAAAAAAAAAAAAACCTATTTTCAATTTTTTTTCCTTCTTTTACTTAAAAAAAACCCAGGATATAAAAAAAAAAAAACCTACCACAGGAGCTCTCCCCCTCGTCGGAGCCCACTGCCCATTGCCCTAACCCCTCCCCACCATAGCCCATTGCCCTAACCCCTCCCCAAAGCTGGTAACTACAATACCGGCATCTTTACGACGCAAGGGCAGCTCATGCCGCTGGTGCTCGCAATGGGAAGGAAGCTCGTGCAAATCTCATCATCGTTGAGCTCACACGTATCGTTGTCCAAACCCCCACCCATCGCTAGTATCAAATCTCCCCACCACAACTCCATCGTTGCGCGAATCCTCCTAAGCCCAGCTTGATCTCCATCACACGATTCACCCAAGCCCATCTTCATTCTCTGTCTCACGAATCCCTTAAGCCCAGCCTTGTCTACATCGCGTGCCTCTCGTCATCGCTGTGCCGTCATCGCTACAGGGAGGAGGCTCGCGGATGGCCTTTGATCTCCACATCGTAGGGAGGAAGCTCATAGAGGGAAGCCATTGGGCGTGGGCTAGCTCCATTGTCATCATGGCATGAGTCGTTGATCTCTATGTCGCTGGTGTGACGTCCGTCCCGGGCGTACTCCCTCAAGCCTCCATAGGACCCACCTTGCGGGGCCCTCGGATTTGTAGCTCTTATTGGTAGACCATCCCCGTGCCGCCCACTTATCCGTACTGTCCCCTCTGGGGCCCTCTGGCCCCTCAGGGATTTTTTTCGCGTCCCTCGGGTTCGAACCTCAAACCTCCCTTAAGAGGTTCTTATTTCCATCTCGAGTACCAATTAAAATTGTTACTTTGGTATTTAAAAAGAAATTTGTATAAAAACTTCAATGGCACACTAGTGAGATGGATTTACACATGATTTATTTATGAATGTGGTTGCATGTTGTGCTTTAGTTTTAATGGTCCTTATGCATGCCTTAGGATTAAGGGAGTGTAAAGCTAACGTTAATTGATTCCAAGATTAAAAGATTGTTGATAAGCTTAAAAGGTAGGGATTCTATTACTCATTTTTTATGAGGTTTTGATAAATTAAAAGTTGGTTGTTTTATGTTGCAATATATGTATATGATATTGTTGAATATATATGGTTATAACTATAACCTGATGATGTAGAACTCGTCCTGTATTATTCAGCGAGGAACATAATAATTTGACACATATTGTAAATTGAAAAGCATGGTTAGAAAAACTAACTTTATAAACAAAGGTTGATTATAGAGAAATGGTGAAACGTGAAAAGGGCGGCGGTTTCGTCCTCGGGCACAAATACCCTAAAAGGTAAAATAGGGGGGAGGTGATGAAGCTCGCTTAGGTCGAAAGTACCAGAACACACTGTACAGGAATCGACTAGGTGAGGACTCAGAACTTGATGTCCCCTCACCAGAACACTCTTGGAATGTTTGGAGGGTAGCCAAGAGCGCCCATTTAGGTTTCGATGAGTTGAATGATACTTTATTTATTGTGGATACCTAGGAATAATGATGAATTGTAATATTGGTATATATATGTATAAGTATGAAACTTGATAATGATTAACTATGGTATCTACGGAATATGATCATAATAAATCTCATAATTTGGATAATGATGAAAACTAACTAACTATGCAGGTTTAATGTAGTAAAGAATAAAACCTTAAGGTGAGTAATGGAGGATAATTTTGTTTTTCCTTTCTGGTACACCATTCTGTTGGGGGTTCTCTGAATAGTCAGTGGTCGTTGAATTTCATTTTCTTCACAAAATTCTCGAAACTCTTTTGAAGTGAATTTTCCTCCTTTGTCAGATTTCATGGCTTTAATCTGAAGACCGCTTTTTTTCTCCATTGTGGCCTTAAACTTCTTGAATGCTTCAGATACTTCTAATTTTTGCTTCAAGAAATAAACCCATGTTTTTCTTGAAAAATCATCATTAAAGAGGAGGAAGTAGTTTCTTTTACCAAAAGAACTTGGCTTGAGTAGCCTTTAGGTTCTTATATTTGACTTTTCCCTACTGAGCATATTAACGCTCATTCTCTTATATTTTTATCTTTTCAGGATTCACTAAGTGTGAGGCGGCTACAAGATAATGGTCCGGACTACCTTATGTCAAACACCTTATAAATTATAAGCAATGTTTTGTGGTTTTATCTAATTGCTTTTCATCTCATGCTACACTTATAAGGGTGTTTGGTATGGTGGTTAGAATCGTTTTTACTGAAACATATGAGAGTTTTATACTGTAATAACTTTTGTTATTTTTACTGTAGCATGTGAGAACTTTACATTGTTCATAATTAAGAAGTATGTTTGGACTGCCTTCACCAAACAGCCTTATTTTATTGTCTAATTAGTTGTTCACGTAATTGATAAACATATATGAGCAAGGAATAGACGAGGGCAATCAAGGACTTGAGTGTTTGGATATGTTTGATTAGTTATAGTAGGGTATTACTACCATGCTTTTGTTAAACTATCTTTTCCCCTTTCGTCTTTAGTTTTGATTGAAAAAAATCAAAGACCTAGACTTTTTAAGCATGGTATTGAAACTGTAAGCCTATATTATGCGAAGATTCTAAGCAATATTATGTGGTTTTCTTTTAATTATTTTTTTTCATTTTACCATGCATTTGTTTTATTGAACAATTACTCAATTCACGTAATTGATGATTAAATACAAGTGAGAGGAGTAAATGATGGCAGTTATTGACGGGCAAAACTCGTCAGAAAGAAATCTTTCATAAGTTCCTTAACACGCTAGATCTCTTACAAAGAAATGAATAAAAAGTAAGGAAATCAAACAAGGAAAAACAAATTTTTATAGTGGTTCACTTTAATTGAAAGTGTCCACAAGGGTTTTCTAGAAAAAAAGGAGTTCTTTATAAGAACGAGAGAATTGCAAGGTATCACAGCGCTCATCGGCATAGTTGGACTTCTCGTCACCTTGTAGGAGTGATCCTCTATTTATAAGGTACCTAGGTTGGCTATTTCCCAATTTATATGGAATTATTCAAATATTAGTTATCTTTTATTTTCCCAATTCAAATGGTTTTCCAATTCTCTTTAGATCTTCTCGTTGAGTTTCTTTTATTTTAAATTCAAAATAAGAAATCTTCTAAGAGACAATATCGTGATTCTTGAAATTTAAATAGCTTTATAATTATTTGTTTGTAGGTCAGACACATATTTTTCGTGTATGTTGTCTTAAATATGGCCGAGGTCAATGCAACCAAGTTGTTTGTATTTATTTTCTTTTATAGTTTTAATAATTTAATTTTGGGTTTGATAATAAAAGGATATTAAAAATTTCAAGCCATAAAGTACAAATTTAGAATACTAAAATGATATTTTCTAAACAAAAAGATACCAATATGATTTTTTTTTAAAATATATGGTACTAAAATGATAAAAAAAACCTTTTTTTTACTTTTTCTACCACAAAATTATTTTAATTTTTTTATTTGTAAAAAATTTTGATTTTTTCATATTTTACCCTAACTGATAAAATTTTGCTATATGTATAACATAAGCAGTTATATTATAAGAAGATGTTTGGTAACCTTATTTAAATGTATGAGTTTTAATTATAACAATATAAAGCCTTGATAAAATGTTATAAATCACCTACTATTGTTATTATTTTTATCATTTTATTATTATTTTGAAGGGGGCGCCCGATCAATTTTCTAGCCAAAATAATAATAATAATAATAATAACAACAACAATAATAAAGGACACCTGTTTTTCCTCGAGCCACATATATCCTCTGATTTGGTCACTCGTTCCCGTCATAATCTGAACGGCTGCGATTCTTCTCCGCTTACACCGACTAGCCCACCCCCTCCGTCTTCTTCCACACAACAGCGTTACCCAGCTTTACCCCACTCCCGTTTCGTTGCCTCCGTTGCGTTACCTTCACTTCTCTTCCAAACATTTCAGAGCCAAAGGAAAAGTCACCCATTTGCACAACAAACACGACACAGAGAGTGACTGAAGAAAAGACTGGTACGAGTTTACTGCCAAAAGTTTACTTTAGTTATGCTGTTCTTGTTTCTTGTTACCATCCATTGTCGGTTTGTTATTCTTTGGCTGTCTATTTTTCGTCACTTTGGTGTTGTAACATACCCGTCGTAGTGTTTTCAAAACAGCAAAAAATGGTTTTGTTTTGAAAAAGATAATTTTGAGAATTATAACGGGAGTATTTTTGAAATTTTTGCTTAAAACAGGTGAAAAATATTTTCAAAAACTCCAAAAAAAAAAAAAAAACACCAAACGGGGCCAATTTGTATTTGCTGTTCTGGGTCAAATCTGCTTTCTTCATTTGTTGCTTGTTTTCTATACAAAATCTTCCTATAGTTCATTTCCTTGGAAATTGGAATATCATTACATGGAACAGTTAAAAATATTTGGTTTGGTTTATATATGCGTGTGTGGTGCCTATAAGCCTGTATTCAGGGAAGAGCCGTCTGCTTTGCAGCAATTTGTTTTTGTTGGTGAACTCTATGGAAGGAGATAGTTTGGCAGTTATTTTAGATTCTATAAATACACTAGATAAGAGGTTTGAAAGATGACAATAAGTCAATTTTTATTTTTTGACAGCAGAATATTATAACCCCATGTTCTTGTTGTTATAGTGGTTCAAAACTTGGTTGGAATTTATAGCAGAAATGTAGTGTATGTCTCTGACATGATTTTTGAACCGGTGCGTTTTCGGTTACGCATTTTAAGGTCCTTTGCCTTTGTCTTTAATATAGAAAATTTTTTAGCTTTTACTTATTCCATGACACGAAAACTGATACTCTAGAGGCGGTTAATCTAGCATAACACAACACCAATGGAGCTACTAGTCAGCCATCTACTGAAATGTGGGATTCTAAATGGGAGAATAGGCTTGGGACTGGGCTTAGTATCAGGTTTTTTATTGTGTTAATTCTGCTGAATTTTGAAGTTGATGCATTTCTGGGCTTATATAACTGATCTCTGAAATAATATGTCAGCCGTCTTCTACCATTTATCGTTATGTTGGCATCGAAGTTCAATATATATATATATATATTCACTAGGTGATAGAACAGATAGTTATGTACGTAGATTGTTGACTAGGTGGTGATTAATGTTGGAGTTTTTGATAAGGTACTTTGTCATTTGTGATCTACTGTTAATAATATAACATGATAAATACACACAATTCCATCATGTCAGGGGACTGGAGGTCGGGCTTCTCAAGTTAATTTACCTTTTTGGTGGTTTCCAGCCTGTGGTGAAATTTTTCTGAGACAAATCTCTTGGAGATGTATGTTTATAGTTTTCTTTTCCGATTACCACTTTTTTTTTTTTTTTGGCCTCGTGACATATGATTCGTCTTGGACAAATAAATAAAAAAGAAACTGACAAGTTACAAGAGAAGTAGACTATTACTGTTGAAATTAGTGCTTGTGCCAAATGAACTCTCGTCGTGGTTGATGATCCAGATTTTTGTTACCTTGTCTTGTATATATGCGCATGCGCACACACGTGTGTGTTTGTTAATTCAGTTAATGCTATATTTTCTTGCTTGTCTTATAATCCCAGGTCATAATGCTTATAAAAGGGTTGTTCAAAAGATATGAAAGATGGAACCCGGTGCATCCAACATATGGAGCATTTTGGGGCATGGGAATAGGGATTGGTTGTGGACTTGGATGGGGTCCTGGTTTTGGCCCTGATGTGATTGGTTATGTTGGAGCTGGCTGCGGTGTTGGTTTTAGTGTGGGTTTCACTCTAGCTGGTGTTGGCGTTGGTCTTCCTGCAAATTATCTCTTTGAAGTTCCTTACAATGGTAGATATTTTTATTTTTATTTTTTTTACCTTTGTTTAGTTAGCACTATGATTTGTGTCGTGATCTGAAACCTAGGAAGATTTCCCATATTTTACATTATTTGATTAGAAAGTGAAGATTGTATGCTCATTCTTGGGAATTTTGGATGTTTGCCTGAATCTGATGCAATCTTTTACAGCTTTTATGGCAACAAGAAGTGGTGCATTGGGCATTGCAAAATCGAGTGGTGTCTTTTCCCCAAATGTTGCAGGAAATGGCTGGACTATAACTGTACCTCATGTCGCCGATCTGCAACGCGAAGCTAGTGGAAGATTGTCTAGTTTTAAGCAAAAATTGCTCCTGGAAGAAGGATTAAGTTCATTTGATGTGAAGAACCTGTTGCCTCTCCACAGTAAATCTGTTTGGGCAAGTTTTTGGGAATTTCAGAAAAACTTTTTCACGGGTGACAAAGGTATGCTGAGTTGAACTACTTATTGTCTGGTCTCTGGAACAACTATCACTAGTTGAACTTGTGTTATGGTATACTGTTTTTTTTTATTATAAACATGTGATTCATCTAGCAGTATTTGAGTCCGAATATTTTTATCCTGTTTTCTGGATGTGGTTCCTATCCCTATATTTCTTCACTATTTGTACTCCCTCTCTATCGAACTCCTGCTTTATAAGAAGACATTTTGTAATGAAAATTGTTTGAGACTTTTAGGAGTTGGGGCTTGCATTAAAGGTGTGTCCCATCTGCATTGCGGGGCCTACCGCTGTTTGTTGTGTTCCCTACTTGTATTTTCACTTCCACTTGGATGCACGTATAAAACAGAACAAAACTAACAAGTTGAATTTCCCCGTACTTGCAGGTTCCCAAGATTAGCAAAGGACTGTTCTAATTTGTTTGGTGCAGTATGGTGAGGTCTGTGAACATATACGTTTCTAATTACAAAAAATTTTGTATACTGCAAAAGATTTTGGATTGTTGGCCGGTTATAATGCATATACTTTAGCAACCCGAGGGAACTCCTTGTAACACCTAGAAGGAAATCCTAATCCTATAGCATGTTTATAGTTCCGTAAAGGAAAATCTTTAATGCCAGATATAAGTGTCTTCTTTTAATTTATGTATATATTAGAGCACCACAAAAATCCCACGCCTTAGTTTTATGTTGAAACATAGCAATCGCCTAGATTGTAACATTTTATCTCTTATTACATGCAAAGATCACTCCTAATTGCTGAATAATTGCTGAGAACTTATCTAAAGTCAGACGACGGAGACAGGTTTGTGTCAACATGATCCAAATTAAGACAACACAAATTCCCAACTAGCTTGAAAATGAAAGCTTCTTCACATCCCCAGATGGGAGTAGGGGAGTCACCCACTGCCCGAGGTGGCTGCGAGAGCAATGCTGGCTCTACAAAGTTAAGATTTGAAATAGTATTTTCTCTGTTAGCTTTTTATTTTGTTTGTTTGTGAATAAGAGTGAAAGAGCTAATAGCTGAAGCTTTTATGAATAATGTCTCTGAATTCACCAGAGAAGGGCCAAATATTATTGTATACTCGAACTTGAAACCAGTGTGCAAAACTTTAGTAATAAATGGTGTTGTTGCTGTTGTTGTTGCTGTTGTTGTTGTTGTTGTTGGGGTTTGTCTTCAACGCAATAGAAACATATTGTTAAACTTTTCAACTTAGAATCATAAAGCCCTATTGCTAGCCCTTGATTTGCGAGGCTTGGCCATGGCACATCAAAGCCCTTGCAATTGTGTCATGGCCAAGAAGAAGAGATGGAGCTCATCCAAGTAGTAAGTCAATCAAGTGTTGGGGGATGCTAGCATAGGCAGGACCTAGTGGCAGCTAGACAGGCCAAGGTGCAAGCACAGGATGGCTGCGTACTATCCTGCAAGCAGCAAGATTAGTGCACAGCCTCGGCAGGCTGACTTTCGGACACAAGGGGAAAAAGGTGGAGATCTTGGACAAGGCTGCATTGGAAGGTGCAGGATTCGGGAGCTAGGTGCCGAAAACACAGCCTAACGAGTGTGCACAACTGTTGTGCCCAGACCTTGTGCAAGGCTCAGAAGTGGCCATGGACTGAATCAAAATGCGCCCACCACTCGCCCAAGTAACCATCACGATGTTGCCTGTGTTGCCTTTGTGTGTGCCAGTTGGCGGGCTAACTTGCGAGTGGTGCGATTTAGGCGAAAGTTTGACCATGTGACACCTATTTTTGTAAGCAAAGACTACTGATTTGAGAATCTGACTTGTCAACGATGTTTTGGTTACCAAACATGTCGTAGCTATGTTATACTTTTAGTTTTCCTTTTTAGAGATGAAAAATATGCTCTTTCTCCATGATTTGTTGGTTCCTAATGCTTTTTTCAACTTCGTTTGTGATATTAAGGTGTAAGAAAGTATTTGAAAGGATGGTGAGAATCAGTGGTTAGAATTATTTTTATTGTAGCATGTGAGAATTTTACATTGTAGTAATTTTGTTTATCGTTATTGTAGCATGTAAGAGCTTTACACTGTTTATAACTGAGTTTGTAGTGGAAACCGTGGTTCCCATCACTCCACCAAACATAGGGTAAAAAAAATTGCTTCTCGCCTAAAACACATTTCCTTTATAATATCATAACATCTTTGATCTGACTAAGTTGGTCCATCCATTTTTGGACGTGACCATCTATTGATCAAACCAATAAATATGTAAAGTTGGGAAGATAAATTTGGAAAATTTCATCCCACCTCCAGGGACCATAAATGTTTTTTTTCCTTCTTTTTTCTGAGTTGCCCAGGACCATTTTCATACATTAGTGGTCATGTCATGCGCAAGTTGGAAGATGGAACGGTTAGACTTTTAGGTCATGATGTGGCCCATTAGAGTTCTCTGTGGGCCTCTCTGCATCTTCCCAGTAGATTAACGGAAAACATAAATTAAGAGAGAGAGAGAGAGAGAGAGATCTAAATCTTACAGTAGATAATAGCCCTAACGATGGCATGGAGAATGATACTTTTAGAATGAGAACAACATACAATTTCGATGAAACAATAATAATATAAGAATATGAAACTTGTATTATCTTATTTCTTTCTTTGTTACCATGTTTATTATCAAGGAAACAATTTTATTTGGTTGCTATCATAATTAAAACAATATAATCTTATTCAGATGAAAAGAGTTTGGTTTGAGTGATGTCGTGAGTTCGACTGCTACATATAATAAGGAGCTAAGAAGCAAAATTAAGGGAAAAAATTTGGAGCTCAACATGTAGAATTTGATGATATTTAATTGGTAAATTAATATTAGGCTTGATAATACGAATTATGACACTACATAATTTTTTATAGGTTGATGTTCAAAAATAAGCCACAAGTTATTTTAGTGCGAATTTAAAATTGACTCATCAAAAAAGAGATCGTATTGATCTTAACCCAAATGACATTAAATTGACCCGCTTAATTACTCTATTTTTTAAAAATATGTTTTCCCTAGTTTTGGTTGGTGTGTTTTAAAATTTTTAGGACTTAATTAGTTGTAGCAGTATGGAACTAGTCTAATTTTAAGAATATATGTTTTATGTTGCTTTTATGTAATTTCAGTGCATAAAATAAAAATTTAAAGTTAAAAAAAAAAGGTCATTGGCAAAGGTGCGGGTTGATTTCAAGTTGAGTATGCAACAAGTCAATTGTCCATCATAAGTTACAAAAATAACTAGTTAATGAGATCATGTTAGAGTCAATTGGTGCTAGAGTAGGTCGTGTTAGAATTATAATTTCTCAAGCCTTGAGTGTCATGGATTGTGTTAGTATTAGAGTAGTCTCTACAAATATTGACTCTCAGCCGGACGCTAACCCACCCAATCAACAGGATTGCCACCTCCTAATTAAATAAATAAGGTAACTAAAAAGCAACTTGACAATACAAAAAATTACCATATTTCTGATTTAAGAAAACAAGGTTCTAGATTGAAGCAACAATAATATATCAAGCAAGCATGTCAGCCTGATATAAACGGTAAGTAATTTCAAATCAGTATTACGACTTCAAACAAGAGAAAAAAAAAACTATATTTAAATTTTTTTAAATATAAACGGGTAAAAGTAAAACTACTAACTCCAGAACCACAAGGAGAATCTACTTGGATTGATTTTCAGGATCTGTACATTTTTTTCAAGGGAAAAAGGATCCAACTCCACCTGGATCTCTTCTTTTAACAAGGAGAGTATAAATAATGTGTTCCTTGTTCCGTGGAACACAAAATCAAAAGATACAAGATAATAAATCAAAGTAAATCAAACATCGGAAATGGGGAAAGAGTCAGGGAATTGAGATATATATTGAGACCTACTTTGGCGAGGATCGCTGAATGGCTTTTTTATAACCACTTTTCAAACTTCACACAAAATATTTTCATTTTACTTTGAAAACAGAACATTCCTAACGTTAAAAAGTGGTCTAATCAGACCATATTGCATATGCCTTTCATGCACTTTCTTTCTACTTATTTTTCTTTCTTTTTTGCTATTTTATCAGGGTGGCAAAAAGAACAAAGTTATTAAAAGCAAGAACTAGCTAGCAAATTTTGAAACATGACATCATCATCTTGCTTTGCCTAGTTAACTATTTGCGTCAAATGAATTGAATTTTATTTTTGCCACGGAAACTTTATCAGAAAGGTAAGTCAAGTAGTAAGTCAGTTAATTGAATCAATAAATTTCTACAGTTACATAAACCATCTTTTAATTGTAGCTGCAGGCATAGTCTAGTGGTAAAATGATATCCGATGTCATATAAAATTAAAGAGTTCGAATCCCTTCGTCCTCAAGTGAAAAAAAAAATCTTATTCCTGACATCTTTATGAGTGGGATTGTGAGGAGGGAAGTGAAAATATTTTATAGGTGTACCCCTCCCAATTTTATTTCAAAAATAAGTGTGAACAATTACATTATATATACAAGCGACCACCCAATAGTCAACAGAGTGGAATTTTTATTCTACCAAACTAAAATAGAATGGAATTTTGTGACAAAATTAAGGACCCCAACTAAATGGCCTATGAGTGTCTCAAGCTGGTTCAAGAGGAACTAATTTCTTTTCATACTAATGTTCTTTCTCATACTTGCCTAATAGAGTAAATAAAGAGTCAAAATTTTATCATGGGATATGAAAAAAGAACCCCATCAAAAACGGTTATATTGCTTATTATTTGCAAATTAGACGAAGAAAAGCACAGTATAACTTAAAGAGAGTGTGAGATAGATATTATGGTTCAAAAATGTACCATACCATTAGAATATTTTTTGTTACTCCATTACATAATTATCCTCTAAAAAAGCCTAAAAGAAAGAGAATTACAACTACTAAACTTTTAGGTGATTTTTCAATTTTCCTTAGCCCAAACCATGGCATAAATATGATGAAAAAGAGGTGGAAGAGTAATGGGGTGCTTTGGGACTTTGACTATGCTTTTCTTGGTGAAGAAGATCTTGTGGGAACCCCCCTTCTTTAGCTAAAGCTTTTCCTTCTCCAAAT
>CAMOHE010025554.1:0-20704 GCA_946598075.1 Artocarpus hirsutus | reverse complement strand
GTCAAAAGAAAGAAATGAAAACCATGAGGATAAAACAGCAAAAAGAATCTAAAACGTACAGTTTTAAGCCGTCTAACTTGAGAATGGAGACCCGAAATTTCTTCATCAAGATCACCGTGCAACGGATCAATCCTCAATTGAACCTCATCCGAAGTAACCACCGGCCGTGAGCTGAGACCTTCCCTGGGAAACAAGCAAAAATAAATAAGTTTGGCCGATAATTGTATAATTCAGAGATAGTAAGAATAAGGGCTTAGCGTACCTTGATCTGTAAGGGTTTGCCATGGATAGCAAACTTCAGGACTACTAAAACCGAATACGGAAAATGGCAGTCGAGGAAACGCCTAACTTAACCCCGGCATATATTAGATGGCTTTCTTTTCGTTTGCGCGTGCGTTTTGTTATTTTCTTTAACAAAAATTTTATATATATATATATATATATATATCAATATTATTTTTGAAGTACTTTTCCTTTTTTTTTTATTTTCTTTTTTTTTAAGTATTAAAGTACATTTTGTGCTCTCGTAAAAAATAAAAAAGGATTGGTCACCAAAAAAGGCTGTAACTAACACTTATGTAACGTTAATTTTTTAATAAGTGGCCCTTTGTTTTCTTTCCTTTGCTTTAGCAAAACAACCCTAAACTCTTAAAACTCTTAACAAGTGATGGACTTGTATCAAAATCTGACCAAAATCTAACAGAAAGAGTCACGTGCGCATCAAGTAGCCATTTTTTAAAGCGAAATTACCTAAATGTTCCCATTTTGCATACGAATTATCTTTTATTTTTTTTCCTATTTTTGTTTTATCTATTTTCTAGAATTAGGAATTTCCTCTTAAATTAGTTCTCTCCCAACACGGGTGAAGAAAAACTTCAAAGCAAAATTTCATATCTTCATCGCGCATTGATTTGAGGCTGTCCAAGAGTAAGTTGCAGAGTTGGAGTTCTTCATGGTGATAGTGAACAAGAAAAGGGCGTTGGGCCACCATCCAATGGTAAGTGTTGTGTTGTATGGTGCATGCTCACAAGGGCATGAATCGCTTTAAGTAATAAAGTAACTAAAAATCAAGTATCGTACTTAAGGATTGACTTTTTAGAAATTTAAACTAAGTACTATGGGTTTTCACAACTTAATTTTATCTAGGCTAAGTTGAGTTTGAATTAATTGCAAGAAATAAAATAAATTTAATAAACAAGATTAATTAAGGCAATTGACAAAACCGTAACACTGGAGAAAATTTTACGAAATGGGAAATCAATAAGATAGGGCTTATAGGGTCTTGACTTCACTCTAATCTTCATATGTTCTTCCTATTTGGTAAGTATCAACTAGTTTCAATTAATTCATTAATTAAAAGTTTAGAATCAACCTCATTACCTTTCCGAAGTGTGAAATAAGCTTATATGCGTAAATAATTAAGTTGATATCCCAATCTAAGTAAGCCCTTATATTGGTTGTCTAAGTGTTATTACCCTCGTGAACTCAAGAACAACCAAGATTATGTTTCCCAAATCCGATAAATAAATCAATCTCTCCCGAGTATTAGAATTCATAAATTGAATCAACTAATTCATTTCCCAACAAATTAGAAAAATTAAGAAGAGAGAAACATAAATGAATTGATATGAAACTATTACTAATTAACTAAATATCCCAAACATAGTATAAAAAAAAAGGTATATCAAGCCCTAGAGTGAGAATTTAGCCAAGCATAGATAAATCCGTAATTAACATCATCAAGACATTCATAAATAATGTAAACATGTTCAAGACAATACCACGATTGCAAATTTGAAAATGAAAGTCAAATTAAAAGAAGGGATTAAGAAGAAACTAGTGTAGAGATCATCTTTAAAGCATGCATTCTTTGAGAATCTTCAAGAAATTCTCCAAGAAAATTAGCCTCCGAGTCTTTCTTTTTCTAGAAAATTGAGCTTCCAAAATCCTCCTTTGGAACTGTGTCTCTTACCATTATATATGTTGCTCTGTGCCCTTCCAATTATTGACTAACTGTCACAATGAACACATATTGATGGCACAAGCTTTGGCTACCTTGGCATAAATTCAGACTCCATAGCATATTTGGCTATAACAGTCTACTTTGAGGATTTCCACGACATAACTGCACCTCCCAATGTGACTACACATCCACATGTCGACTTTAAGCCTTTAACAGTAGACATTTAGTTTGCATCACTCTATCCTTTAAGAATTGCTTTCCAATGATCAGCTCCTAGATTACTCGTGTATCTACTCAGCTTACTAACTGCTTAGGCTATGTCTGGTCTTGTATAACTCATTAAGTACATTAGACTTCCTATCACTCTTTTTTTTTTTTTTTTTGAAATGGGAATTGTATTTCAAATTAGAGAATTACAACCACTAATTCAGACACAATGGCCCAAGATGCCATTAAGGACTCGATCCCAACAATAGACCAGAACCACTAGCAAATTCAATTGAGAACGATCTGAGGGCATAATAGATACTGAGTTCCACCATGTAGAAACAAAGGAGATTCACCCCTACTTGAGCACAACCAAGGCTTTTTAGCACATGCCACTAAAGGCGATAGATAATCTCGACCAAACAGAGATGAGGAACTAAAGCCACTAGAGTCTAACCCTATATTGGAAGGTGGAAAAACCACCTCTGTTATTACAAAAAGACTTCCTATCACTCTTGAATTCTCCAATTGGGAGACACTTTCACCTTTGTATTTGCACAAATGTGGTCTTGGGTCTATCGATATTCCAACCACACCAAATTATCTTTACAGAATTTCTCTAATATTTTATCTATATAGTGCAACTAACTTAGATTGTGACCTTCCAATGTTCTAGAGATTTTAATTCCCAATATCACATCAGTTGGTTCTATATCTTTCATGTCAAGCCTTAAATTTAACATATACTTGGTAGACTTGATCATTATATCATTGCTACCAATAATAAGTATGCCATTCACATAAAGAAATAAGATTACTTAGCTATTTTTTGTATCCTTGACATAGGCACATTTATCACATTCATTGATTTTGAAATCATTCTCCATCATGGTCGTATCAAATTTCTCATGCATTGTTTTGTGCTTATTTCAAGCCATACAAGGACTACACCAATTTACAAACCTTCGTTTCCTATGTTGCAATAAAAAAACCCTCAAGTTGCTCCATATAGATTTCTTTGTCTGATTCCCCACTAAGAAAGGCTATTTTTACATCCACTTGATGCACTTTGAGATTTTACAAAGCAACAATTATGATTATCATCTGAATGGAATTTACTCTTGTCATAGAAGAATATGTGTCAAAGTAATTATTAAGACTTTCTTGTTGTCTATATCCTTTAATTACAAGTCTAGCCTTATACTAATCAATTGAACCATTCACTTTTATTTTCCACTTGAAAATCCATTTATAACCCAATGGTTTACATCCCAAAGGAAGATCCACTAATTCCCAAGTATAATTTTACAAGATCGAATCAATTTTATTTTTAAAGGCCATTTTTCACAAAGGGCCTTCAAAATAATTCATAGCTTCTTTAAAGCTTTGAGGTTTATCTTCCAGCAAACAGGTTAGAAAATCCGGACCAAAAGGTTTTTCTATCCTTGCTCTTTTGTTTCTTCTAGGTTCATCCTCAATATCCAATTCTTATACCTGGTCCTGACTATATTCATTTATAGTCTCAAGTGTTTTGTTTAGATGAACTTGTTCCCCCTTTGTACCTACATGGAAATACATGTTCAAAGAACATTGCACTTCTTGATTCTATTGTCGTGTTTTTATGTATGTCTTAGATTTTTTACTTATATACTAGAAACCGATAAGCACTACTATTATGTACATATTCTATGAAAATGTAAAGTTTTAGACTTGTTTTCACCTTCTTGGGCAAGTACAACTACTTTAACAAGACACCCCTACATTTACAAGAACTTTTAGGAAGTTTTCCTTATTTTCTATAGCTCATGTGGGGTCTTATTTTCTTTTTTTTCCAAGGTATCTTATTCAAAAGGTAATTTGTCAACAGGATGGCTTTCCCGTTATGTTTAGAAGCAACCTGAAACTTATCAACATTGCATTCATCATATTCTTCAAGATACGATTCTTTTGTTCAACCATTTCATTTGAATGAGTGAATAAGGGGGCGTAACCTTGTAAACAATTTCCTATTGTGCATAAAATGCACCAAAAGGTGCTTCATATTCACCACCATAGTCATTTCTTATCACTTTAATCTTCCTGTTTGGTTGATTTTCAACTTCTTTCTTATGTAGAGCAAATTTATTTATAGCTTCGTCCTTTCTTTTTAGCAAATACATATAGCAATATTTCATGCTATCAACAACAAAAGAAACAAAATGCTTATCACAATGCCTTGTTTGTATGAATTTCAGATCACATATATCACTATGGATCAAAACAAGGGTTCGGTGTTCCTTTCAATCATTTGAAATGATGAACTTGTCATTTAACCTCTACACAAGTCACATACCTATGTTTGGAATCTATTTGAAAAGTGAGAAAATGATTTAAGTTAATTAATCTCCATAGAGTATTGTAATTAAGGTGTCCTAGTCTTCCATAGCACAAATTGGAAGACTTAAGTAAGTAGACAGAAGAAGTACTAGCTTTATTCATGTTTTTGGATCTTACAGCCATTACATTGAGCTTAAAAAGCCCCACAGATACATAACACTTGCCACCAAATATTGCAATTTGGTTGAAATGCCTTTATCAGACTCAAACACTAATTGGAATCCGAATTGAAAACTAAGTTCTTGTGAATATCGAGCACAATACAACAATTTGTTTAGATTTAGCTCTTTCTCAAAGGTCATTTTTAGGATCACCTTGCACCGGCCTTCTATTACAGATATAGTTGTGTTGACAAGTAGAGTTTTTCCTCATTCTTGATAGGCTCAAATGTAGTGAACTTCCCTTTGTTCGAGCAAACATATCGAATAGCATCATCGTCGATTCACCATTCTTTCAAGTCAGACCCTACCAAGTTTATCTCAGAAACCACTGTAGAGAGGCCAATGTCTAAAACTTCTTAGGTGATATCATCCACCATGTTAGCCTCTTTCTTCTTGTTTTTCTTCAGTAGCCTACAGTCCATCAACTTGTGACCCACCTTGTCACAAATGAAGCATTTTCCTTGGAATTTTGTTTTCTTAGAAATTCCACCTTTCGGTCCCAGGTTGAACCCTTTTCGCGTCTTTCCCTTTTTTGACTTGGAGGTTTGCCCATGCTCTACTACATTCGCCTTAGTACCAGCTTGAGATGAGCCTTTCTCCTCATAGCCTCTGTTGTCTTTTTTCGATTTAAAGTCCAACAATTAGGTCCTCGATAGTCATCTCCTTCTACTTACACTTTAGATAGCTCTTGAAGTTATTCCTAGAGGAAGGCAACTTCTTAATAATAGCAGCCACTTGAAAAGCCTCACTCAAGACCATCCCCTCTGCATGAATCTCATGCAAGGTGACTTGGGTCTCTTGGACTTGACTGGTTACGTCTTGGAGATTTAAGCATTTTGAAGTTAGGGAACCGGCCCACAAGAAATTTCTAGTTTCAGCATCCTCAGTCTTATAATTATGGTCTAATAACTCCCATAATTTCTTTGCCGTTTTCTTCAACAGTACACGTTATACAACGGGTTAGCTAGACAGTTCATAGTATAGTTACAACACAAGTAATCAAAGCTGTTCCATGTATCAATCGCAATGGTGACTTGTATCACTCTCATCATCATTCGATTTTGGAGCATCCTTCATTAAGAATCTCCAAGGTCCAAGGTAGTCAGATAGAACAACATTTGCTACTACCACCTCTTGAAATTTAACCCATTGAATTTCTCCAGTTTCTCGCCGTAGTTCACATGAACTGAAACCAGTACTGTAGGGAAAGGCACTTGTACCACAGGGGAAGTCACAATATCATTTTATTTAAATGTATTATTATTCAAAGCAGATGCCATTTCTCAAAAATCCAAAGTGCAAGTTTTATAATCTCAAATTTATATTTTCCACCAAATACAAAATTAACGAATAATTTTTTTTTTTAATTTCTGAACTGTAGTCTGCAAATGAACTTTTCGGATCCTTAATCAGAAATGAAATAAAATTGGCATATATATATGTATGCATCCAAAATAATTAAATAAAAATATAGGGCAATTGGCAATTAAAACATGCACATAATGCACTAAATTGACAAATTTTCTTTTCTTCTTTAATATGCAACTACGAGAATATATTCAAAAACCGAAAACGAATATTCATATATACCGCATATCAGAAGAGCACCGAAAAACAATCAAGGCAGAACCCTACGTTTGTAAAAAGCTTTTAATATATGAATAATTATAAAGCAAACAAAACGATATAATTAACCCTTTAATCAAAACTTTATAGCAAGAGAGCTAAAGTAAACCGTATAACGCAACCCCCACATTTATACAGTGCCGAATATGTATATAATAAAACAATATGAGCCAAAGTAAGTAATGGGTGTACAGAGCCAGAAAATTGAACAGAATCAAAAACATGCAATCAAACGCGTAGAAACATCAGCAAGAGACCGGAAAACAAACAAGAAAATAATTGTTTCGCCAAATCCAGCAACCCGTTCATCCTTAAGAAGAATCAGTTTTAAGATTGTTTGTAGCGTAGTACAAAGACAAAAAGGATGTCGAGAATTAGATGTCAGTAGCGTAGTCCAAGGACAAAAAGGACGTCGAGAATTAGAAGCTCCTAATTCTATCGAGAACGAAAATATACAAAACAAAAAATGAATAAGAACACAAACAAAATTTATCTTATCTACCTCAATGTAAGAGTTACGTCTACTTTCAGCTACTGCGGAATAATTTACTATGATGGTGAAGAAGTTTACAAGAAAAAAATTATACACACACTCTCTAAAATTTTTCTAGCCTCTTTCTCACTATATTTTCTGCAATACATTCAAATAAGCCCTTACCGAGTTCTATTTATAGATTTACAATAAATAGAAAACAAAAAACCCCAAAAACACATTATGCGTCTTCACCACTAAGTTGTCAGACCAACATGCATATGTGGTCATGCAAACTTACATTCGCTCGGTGTTTTTTCTTTACCTCGTGTGCGGCCGTGGCACCAACACAATCTTCTTGACGCTAGGGTGCGTAGCTAGTGCTCCAAAAAACCATTTTCTTCACTTTTTTTTTTGGCTTCTTCTTAGTAACATTTTGGGTTTAGGGTTTACTCCCCCACACTCCCAAAAGGGGGGCTTCTCGCCCCTCCTTCCAACCACTCCTTGTGTGACCTTACCTAGAAGGTCGATCTCTATAATCCTCTGTGTACAGTGATTATTTGAATAGAGTAAAATTAGGCTCCATAATTTTTAACAAAGGATTACTAAAAATATAAATGATAATTAAATTAAAACTATACAAACACAAAAATAAAGCATATTAATATTAAAATAAATAGGAATGAAAAAGAGTCGAGACCCATGTACCATACTGTGTCCTTAAAACAGATTCTTCCCTCACCCTTGCTGCTTGAGGATATAACGATATCTGTCTCCTAGGATATAATGGCATACTAGTAACTATTGTGCACCTCGTCAATATTCCCACAAACTTGAAACGAACTCGAAAACTATCACACTTAAGCCTTGCACTAGAGAAATGTGAGCTAATAGATTTTGTGAATTTTTAAGTGGAGAAAACTAGAACAAGGATGCCAATTTATAGCCATGGAGGTAGGGTCGGTATTTCGAACACGGCACGATGACACGATACGAAAACGACACGAGATAAATGGGTTTAGACTGCACGTTTATTAATTATGCCATAAATGAGTTGGCACGAATAACACGAAAATAAAACGGGCTGGATTCGTGCTAACACACTAAACACGCCTTAACACGTTTAATTAAACGGGCCGTAAACGTGTTGATACAGCACGACACGAACCCCGCCTATTTATAACACATTTAAACTTAAAAATAAAAAATTTGAAATATTTATTGTAGGTTAGTATTAATTAGATAGTGTGTTTTTGTTAATTTTCTTTATTGGTTTTTTTAAAAAAAAAATTAATTTTTTTTTTAATTTTTAGTTAATTGGGTTATAAACGTGTCATATGCGTGTTGTTATCGTATCAACCCGTCACAACACGTTTAATAATCGTGTTAATCGTGTCATGCCGTGTTACGCGTGCCATAGATGTGTCGTGTTCGTGTTCGAGCTAAACATGTCGTGTTGTAAACGTGCCGACACGAACACGACACGAGCATGATTATTACCACCACTACATGGAGGGATATTGTTACAACAAAATTTTCTAAGGCCATTAATCTAGTATTAAGACAGCCATTAAGCAGGCCATTAACTTGTCCATAATGCTATGACATAATTCTAATTTAATACTAGCGGTTACAACGTTTAGTTTACCATTAAATTAAATGTGCTTTTAAGCTGCATAATTTAGACATCAAAATTTCATTCACTCATGTGCCATTTTGAACATATATAAACCGTTTTGAAGATCTCACAAGAAAGAACTCAAAACCACTTGTTATTTGATAAAAATCAATCAAAACTTATCACTTTCAACTTAAATAATATAAAATTTTTATATATTACAATACTTTCAATTAATGGTTTCAATTTAACGCTAAACAAAATCACAAGAAAAGTGACGAACGGAATTACACATTCAATAATGTCGGCTAGAGCTTTTTCATATGAAATAATGTCAGTAGAGTTGACTAGTATCATCATGATACTTCAACCACCTAGCTACCACAAAGTACCATAAATATTATTAGACATCAAGAGTTCAACTACCACAATTTTTCCCAATTTGGTGGAGCCTTTTTTTCTTTTTCCATTCTCCCTCTCGTCATGAAAACTCAAAACCAGAAAAAACCAAGAATTCTATGCCTCCACGGATTCAGAACGAGCGGTGAAATCCTCAAGAGCTTGATCCAGAAACGGTGGCCTGAGACTGTGCTTGAAAAGCTGGATCTAATTTACCTCGACGCCCCATACCCAGCCAAAGGAAAATCCGAAGTTGAAGGCCTTTATGATCCTCCCTTCTACGAATGGTTTCAAGCCAACAAGGTTTGACTTTGACCTCCAAAAAATCTTTTTTTTTTTTTTTTTTTGAGGATGAATAGGATTGATTTCCTTTTGGGTCACGCTTTCCCCCATTTTTGTGTGCTTCTTCAGGATTTTACTGAGTATGCCAACTTCGACGAATGTCTAAAGTACATAGAGGATTACATGGTGAAGAATGGTCCTTTTGATGGAGTTTTGGGATTCTCTCAGGGTGCCATTTTGACTGCGGCTTTGCCTGGGATGCAAAATGAGGTAATAATAATACCATTCATTATTTTAACCTTTTTTTACCATTCTACATGTAGCAATGGTTAAACATATCAATTCCTCTTTTATATATATAATATATATATATAATAAACTGCGACAAGGAAAACCCAACATCAAAAGTATTTTTTTTTTCATTTTTCGTATTTTAGTAATATGAGATTAAATATATTCATTTAAATATAAAAATCAAACTGTTTACTTAAAAAGTGTAGAAATTTAACATGAATTTGGAATTTGATAAAAAATAACACTAATCTTATTAATTAGTTAAAATAGTGTAGTTTATTAAAGGCAGCTAAGAGATTGAGATTAGATTGAAAATAGCTGAAAGTGGAAAATACTTGCAGGGAGTGGCTCTTACAAGGGTACCAAAGATAAAGTTTTTAATATTAATATCAGGGGATAAGTTTGGTGGAGCCAAATTTGGGGCTCCTAAGCTGGCCGCTAATGCATTTTCTTCTCCTCTTGAGTGCCCTTCTCTCCACTTTATAGGTAACTCGAACACCAAAATTACCTCGTGTTATTATTATTTTTTTAAAATAGTGATAATAAAAATCTCCCATGTCTTTTTTATCAAAATGTTATCTTCTGCCTTATATATGCTTTAGGAATGTTGTGCCTATATATTTAACAAATCATTTGGGGAGGTTTTTCATATAAAATTGCTTCCCTCCTTAAGGGAAACATAGGGAATAGTTTTAATACGGTTCGTAAAAAGAAAAGAATAGATATGCAAAAAAAAAAAAAAAAAGAAAAAAGACGAAGAAGTGAACATTTCAATAATACACAAGAGATGTTCTTCTTATTAACCTTTTTTTTTTTTTTGCCAAAATTCAAATTAAAATATCAGTAGGAATTCAATCTTGTTACGAGAAAAGATGCTATTAAGTTCTTTAATCTTTTTTATTTAAGCTAATATTTTACTAAGTGCTCTCTTGTTTTTTTTTTTAATTAAAATTGCGTACGGTCAGTTGTTTAATTGGTGAATGTGCATTCATTCTATAATGCAGGAGAGATGGACTTTCTAAGGCCAGGGGGGACAATTTTAGTGGAATCATTTTTGGATCCCGCTGTTATTCATCACCCAAAGGGGCACACTATTCCAAAACTTGGTTGGTATTTCAAACCACTTTCAATCCTTTGGATTTGCTTTTGTTTCTAAAGAAAACATATTCTTATAGATGTTTGGGAGAGCGGTTCAAACTGAAAATATTGGTTTAAAAACTATAGCATGTGAATATTTTACATTGTAGTAATTTTTGATTTTTTACTATTGCTATTGAGAGCTTTTACACTATTTGTTTGATTGAAACCAACAATTTAAACCAAGATGCTAAACAAAGGCTTAAGCAAAAGGTAAGTCGGAGACTGACCTAAAATTTTCTTTTTCTTCTTCTTTGTGATCAGATGAAAAGCAAGTGGAGGTTGTGCTTGGATTCCTTGAGAAAATTCAGAACTTAACCTAAGCGTGTTCGCTAGAGTTTGTGTATTAACTTCAATTATGGCGTTCCTTACTGAATTTAAAGCCAGACATGAAACAATTTCTGAATTAACTTCAATTCTCAAAATAAAAAAAGAATAATATTCATTGTTCGATATATATATTTTTTTGTCTTATACTTGAAAAACTGTCTTGATTTGAACAGCTACGCAGTGAAATTTCATCATATGTTTGCCTTTTAATCAAGGACTATAATATTGATATGAATATACATGTTGGGACTTTAATTTATCGATAATATAATATAAGAATTAAACCGGCTGAAATTTTGAAAAAAAAAGGGCATTAAGCTAATAAAAACATAAGGAAACGGAAGTGCCCAAAAAAAAAAGCTGCTATTCAGATTTGTGTAAAAAAAATGCACAATTTATTTTATTTTATTTATTGTGTTTGCTTGGGGTGGACAAAAAATTTGCTAATCTGACCAATCTAATTTTAACCACCCAATAAAATCTAAGATAATCCAAATCCGACAAATCTGAATAAGAATTTCTATTAACCCACTTAATTCAATTTTGCTAGTAAAGGCAGAAAAAATTTAGAAAAAAGCATAATAACGACCCCAAAAGGAGCACCTTTTCAAAATTGTTCTCTTAAAAAGATCTTTTCAAAACTTCTCTTTTATAAAAGATGGTGTATTAAAAGTTTAAATTACTCTTCATTGTTTAATTAGAAAATATGATTTATTTAAAGTCCAACTTACCCTTCCTTCTAACTCTCTCATGTGATAGATTACTTTGGTCACCCTATGAGGGACACGGGAGCGGAACCTATCAGGTTTCGTCATGTTTTTTTGAAACTAAAACATACCAACCACCTTGGTTCACCTCATGCAAAGTGATAGAGCAGGACATGGTAGGTGTTTCGTAAGCCACCTAGTTCCATCATATTTCTTTGAAATGGACCCCCTCTGGTCGCCGCATAGGGCGCTGGTGCTTAACCTTGTAAGTCTTGAAGCAGGAACCTACCAGGCTCTATCATATTTTCTTTGAAACAAAGAAATACTAATTGCCCCCGGACACCGACATGGGATACCAGAGCGACCTTGTAGGTTCTAAAGCTAGAATTTATCAGGTTCTAGTTGACGGTGTATGGTGCCTAAATGTAACCTGGTAGGTTGCGCAGTAGAAACCTACTAGGTTCCCTCTTGTGGTAGATTACTTTGGTTGACGTTGAGGGTGCAAGTGGAACCCATTAGGTTCAATGATGGAACCTACCAAGCTCCAAAGCCAGAGCAGAAACCACCAGGTTCTAGAGCGAAATCTGACAAGTTTCAAAAAATAATTTGCCAAGTTCCAAAGACATAACATGTAACCTAGTAGGTTCCAAAATCATAACCTACCAAATGCCAATAACTAATCACAGCATCTAGCGGGTTCTAAAAAAATAAGAGAAAATTACATGTTATGCCACTTTTAAAAGTATTCATTTATGCTACATTGAAAAAAATATATGCCACATTATTATTCACATCACATGCCATAAATAAACATGTGTGACGTATATAAAAATTAATCTTAAAAAATAACATTTATAAACATTTTCTAAAAAATAACCCACTAGGTTCCAAAGACATAATACATAACCCGACAGGTTCTAAAATCATAACCTACCATAATACGAAAATTATTATAGAAAAAACACAAAGCACATCTCCGTGGCCGATGAATGTCTGGTACATCTCCTCTACCACTACCAACACATCACCTCTCTCACCTCTCCCTCCAACACATCCGTCATGTTGGAGCAAAATTTTGTCCATTACTAATCTAATGTTTTTGGCCAAACAATTGTAATCAAACAAAAAGTATGCTAAGAAAATTGGATAAATTATTTAAAAAACACAATAACCTTAAGAAAATAACATGAACAAAGTAAGAAAATCTCAATATTATTTTATTCAGAGTTGTCTCATTTTTTCTCGAAATAAGGAATTTTATAGTAATAACAAATAAATTTTGAAGTTATTTCTCTCTTAATATAATATTTAAAATATTCATATCTCGAGTGTCCTGACTAATAATGCAATTAACGCTCAAATTCTTTAATATTTAATTATCTTTATTGTGGATCATTCCTTTGTTTGATGAAGGTTGGCGACTCTTCATCTTCTAATTCCTACCCGAGACGTGCTCATGTACTCGAGGCACTACCGGAGTGGGCACCAAGGACCTGAGTGGGCATTAAGGACCCAAGACATTTAAACTTGTACTTACTCCTTTCCAAAAAAATCCGCCCAACATCGGCCCCTCAGTGTCCGAGTACAGCATGTTGAGCGAAGCAAACCTTTATTTTTTTTTTACCATGAATAGCAGAGATATGAAAAAGATCTTCTGGAGAATTTTTCCTTTTCCATATGTCTTATTTCCATAGATTCTGCAAAAAATCTGGATATGGTCTTCCTAATTAATGGTTGAAAAATCTTGCCTCATTGCCTCTGCAATTTTCGTTTCCTTTCCGGCAAACTGCCTTATAAATTGTGATGGGCTGGCTGTCGTTCATCTGCTTCGAAAACTAATCAAGAACATAAAACTCTGTTTGTGGTAATCCAACATCTCCCTCAAAATCTGTAAACTTCCATTTACATTTATGCCTTTTCTTTTTCTTTTTTTTTTGCTTTGGATGTGAGCTGCTCTTTTTTTTTTTTTTTACCAAATTGAATTGTGGCTCTTTTTTTTTTGCCTTGACGTTAGCTGGCTCTACTTTTTTTCTTTACCAAATACATTGATTAATCCATATTGGTTGAACGAAATTTCGTCCCTTTTTTGGACGAAACTTTTCCCATCTTGCACTCTTATCAACACCGAACTTTAAAGGAATGGCGATGACACCGAAATTAGAGCACCTGTACGTCCTCCCAAACGTGTCAAACTTTGTGCGAATCGTGTGCGTCCTATTTCCAACGATGAAAAATCTTCTCGTTCCTCCTCTTCTAATGGTTCTATATATGTCCCTGCAGGCGGTGATAATGATTTCATTTATGATAGACGTGTTGTAGATGTAAGGAATTTTTATGGAAATAGTGGTGGAGTTTTCTCACTAACAATGGTTCTTGCTATTTATTTTTACCATAAATTTAATTATAAATAATATAAAAATTTTATATATTACAATAACAATTAAAAAATTATTACAATATAAAACTCTCACGTGATACAATAAAAATAGTTCCCATTATCAATTCTCACCGTCCTTCCAAACACCTTAGCGTTCAAAAGAAGTCCTTTAAAGAAGATAACACCACTCTAAAAATCAGACTTCCCAACAATCCATCCTCACGTTCCAAACGACCTTTTAACATTGTTAGTGCATCAAACGCTTCTCCAACTGCCAAAGGGGATTCTTTGAATGGTACTTGGCCATTACTTGATTTTTGTAGCTTTTAAAATGTCTTCGGCTTGTTTTTGAACGATCCAATTATTGTTTTTTTTTTTTTTTTAATCTGATTGATACAACAATCTTTGACGAAATAGGTGTAGTTTTTAACGAAACTTTCTTCCTTTTGTTGTTTGTTATTATTATTATTTTTGAACGCCTGAACTTTGGCTTGAACATTTATCCAAGTGGACGTCGGACCTTACCCAAGCGAACACTTCGGAACCTACCCGGACGGATGCTTTGGACCTTACCCGAGCGGCGGCTCAGGTCACACCCAAGCGGATTTTTTTCTTACCCCTGTTTGGCTCCGTGGTTCCCACCACGGTTCTCACTACAAACTCAGTTATAAACAGTGTAAAGCTCTCACATGCTACAGTAACAATAAAAAAATTTGCTACAATGTAAAGCTCTCACATGCTACAGTAAAAGTGGTTCCCACCACCCTCCAAACACCCTATTAATATTCGCCACCCGCGCCACCCCCTCCCTTTTTTTTTAGACATTTCAGGTCGTTGTGACTCCAGCACATCTTCTGATCACCACAATGACGTGTTTGGGGGAGATGGGTGGAGAGTAGAGCGATGGTTAGAGAGAGATAGTGAGAGGGAGATGAGCATAGAGGAGAAGGGGGTGGGGTAAAATAGTAAATGTAAAATTATTCTTTAAAAAATTAAAAAAGAAAAGAGGTAGTTTGGAGGGAAATTTTAAAAACTCTGTGCATTAATTTTTTCAAACAAATATGAAACAGAGTTGGCAAAATCGTGAAATTCTGTTGAAAATTCTACTGAAGAAACATGATTATATTCTATGGTATGGCAAAAGAAAATCTACTAGGTTGCTTATTGTATTTTGCAGGATTAATTTATCTATTTTAAATTCTGCCCAGAAAGTAAAGAGAATCAAGGAAATATTAGATTTGTGAAACATTTTGAAGTAAAATATTAGATTTCGAAAATATTTGTAATAAAAAGAAAATTGATCGATAAAAAATTTTTTACTCATAACAAGTAGACAAGTAAAAAATATTTTTACTGAGTAAATTTTTTTTTTATTGTAATTTATTACAAATATTATTTTAAAACCTATTATTCACTAAAATAAGTTTTTTAAAAAATGAGATTTACCATAATTTCTACAGAAAATAATCTAGAAACCTTATTGTACACATTTTATTGGATTTTTTTTTAGTATGCAAATTAAACAAGAGAAATTTACATAGGTTATCCCCTATAAACACCTCTTATCAATACTATAAACTAGAGGTGGCAATAATCGTGTTCGTGTTGACACGTTTATAGCACGACATGTTTAGCCCAAACACAAACACGACACGATTAATAAACATGTCAGAAATGCAAACACAAACACGATACGCCTATGGCACGCGTAACACGGCACGACATGATTAACACGATTATTGAACGTGTCGTGACTGGTTGACACGATAACAACACGCATATGACACGTTTATGACCCAATTAACTAAAAATTTTTAAAAAAAATTAATTTTTTTAAAAAAAGTTTTTTTTTAAAAAAACTAATAAAGAAAATTAACGAAAACACAATATCTAATTAATAATAACCTACTATAAATATTTCAAATATTTTTATTTTTAAGTTTAAATGTGTTATAAATGGGCAAGTCGTGTCGTGCCGTGTCAACACGTTTACGGCCTATTTAATTAAACGTGTTAAGGCATGTTTAGCGTGTTAGCACGAATCCAGCCTATTTATTTTCGTGTTATTCGTGTCAAACCATTTATGACACAATTAATAAACGTGCGGTCCAAACCTGTTTATCTCATGTCGTTTTTGTATCGTATTATCGTGTATGTCCGAAATTACCAGCCCTACTATAAATACCTTTTTTAGTATGCATGTAAAACAAGAGAAATTTACACATGTTTCCCTTATAAACACCTCTTATCAATACTATGCTTCTCTTTTTTACTTTTCAATATTATATCTTTTTTAATTATTTCTTATTAATTAGATTTATCACTTGACCTTTTTACCATGTTCAAATAAACAAGCCCTAAAACATTCTCTCTCTTCCTCTCCCTCTTTTGGATTTTGTCTCTCTTCTCCACCTCTCTCTTTCCACACCTCCCATTTCTCCTTTCTCTTTCCTTTGCCTCCTCTCTCTCTCTATCCTCTCTTTCTTTTTACTCCACTCTTTCTACTCAACCGCGAACAAAGCATGTTGTCGATTTCAATCACAGATCATCATGTTGCCTGAGGAAGACAAACCATTGTGTTTCTTCGTTCAATCACTTGTGGTTCAATATTAAACGCGTCGAAGTTCGAATCTGGATGTTAATGCAACCGTTGCCAAGGTGGTCTCTAGCGTTCTTGAAGATTAGCTACGGTGATAATGTTGTGCGATTGGAGCTAAGAAAAGTCAGAAGCTTCAAGCTCTACAATGGAGCCTGTGTAAATTCGAGGTTTTTACGGTCAATCGAGTCGAGAACGATCAAACTTCCATTTCTTATTACGTTGAGCCGTCTGATTGCTCTTGAGTTTGATTGATCTGTGTTAGTGATTTGGATGTTATTTATATGAATCATTGATTTATCTTGCCAGTTAGATACACGATTTGCATTAATATAATTAGTGTTGTTAATTTTGTGGAATATGATGATATATAAATCAATGGTACTAAAAAATCTCAACAGTTAAAAAACAGGAAGGGTGTCTCTATAATTTTCTTATAAAATCAAGGTGTTAACATTATTAATTTCGGTCAAATGGGCGTTTCAATTATATTGGCAAAAAAACATGGGATTCTTTGTGTAATGAGCCTTTAATGTTATATATATATTTAAAAAAAAGAATAAGAGTTAAATGGTTTGAATAGTTCACCTTGAGGTGGTGTTATATCTTCTTTCAATTCTTACAATTTGTCAGTTTCTCCATCCAGTCTTAGATTTTTTTGGGACAAAGAGCCAAACAATATAACTGGTGTTTAAACTAATAAATTATGTCAAATGTTTTCCAAACATGTAGTAAACAATATTCTAAGAAATTGAGAATAAAAACCCTAGTTTTTCCTCAAACATTTCCCTCTCCTCCGTCGCTGGCATATGTGGTGGTTGGAAAATACTATATTTTTCTAAAAATACCATATTTCTTGCAAAATAAAAAAATAAACCAGCAATGTCGTTGATGCCCTAGAAATACTATATTTACATGAAAATATCATATTGCTATGTAAATACAAAAATTTACAAATAACGTTGTCAAACATCACCTCGCCAATAGCCAGAAAATATGGCATTTTTTGGTAAATATAAAAAATATTGGTGATGTTGCTAAATATCAACGGTATCCACAACTTTATTGGCAATAGAGAAATACAAAATTTCCATAGAAAAAACAATATTTTCCTAAATATACAATATTTCTCAGTAATACAAAAATTTATAGGCGATGTCGTCGATAGCCGAAAAATACAGTATTTCCCTAGAGATTCAAGTATTTCCTGGTAAATTAAAAAATTTATCGATGATGTCATTAAACATCACAGCACCAAGGACGTCACCTGCTGTCAATAAATATCAATTTCCTAGTAAATATCATATTACTAGATCTAAACAAAACAAAAACAAATATAACCAAAAACAAAACAAAATATAACCAAATCTCAACAAAGAATATCAAAGTTGAAGCAAAATAAATCAAAATCTAATTTGAACAAATCATATGAAAAACCTAGATTCAAACCAATATGAACAAAAACATAAAAAGAAGAAGTAGATTTGTGTTAGACATGTATGCCCTAAAGAGTAAACTGTTGGAATATGTTTTGGAGACATTTTATCAATAAAGAATTTATCTATTATTCATATACCAAATGTTGTCCTCTTTACGTTTTTATTTGTTGAATGTATGTTAAGCAAATAAAAGTCTGAGAGTATTGGTCTAAACCTTTAAGAATCGGGCATATGATGGACAGATTATGCGAAAGACATGATTCTAAAGGTGATGGTCTCAATCATAAGACCCACAATCGAGAGAATAAAGTTGGGCACTTTATTAATATTAAGATTGTTATGTTGTCTACATCCCCAACGGAAGATAGTTTGTCTTGGCCATCGGAATTAGACTCCACGAATAGGGACATTGGTACATTGTCATAGGTGACGATGTATTAGATCAGGACATAAAGTGAAATTGATTTAGATCAATAATTCTATGTATGCAAATTAATTCACTTTAGATAATCATATGTATTGTATCTTAATCTTGAAATGACTAATAGGCCCGTTATTTTTACTTATGTCTTTTGATATACCAAAAGGTAACATCCTGACTTTGTGATAGTACATATACTGGTACATTGGAGACATAACTATTGATAGTGTATACCTGTTATTCATAGATATGGAATCTATAGCTCCATTGGTGGAGTCAATGATATTCTCTTATATGCGTTATCCTATAATTGAAAAACATGAGTGCTCAACCATTTGGATACATAAGTGTAACCGAATAGTATACTGTCATTGGATGGTAAGTTTTGTAATGGTGAAATAATGAAACATAAGATAAAAATAATCAGAAAAGTAAGATAGAATTTATCCTTAAGTCGATTATGAATTTTCTATGAGGATATGACGTATTAATATATGTCATCGACACTTCGCTAATTTGGAGCTTAATAATTTTATATAGTTCGAGGGTGTAGCTCTAGGCTTTTAGTGGAGTAGCGTTAGAATTAATAATTATAAAATATGTATCTGGGATATTATATTTTATAATTATTAAACTTGAACTATATAGGTCCATCAGGTCCCCTTTGCTAGCTCATAATAAATCATGTAACGATACGACATGTTTTTCTAATAAATTGATGACTTATGTTAAATTATTAGATTGGTTAAAATTAAATAGGATCAGATAATTTATGTATGTTTATCAGTTGAATTAATTTTTATAAATTAATTCAAGATAAACTTGTTGAAGTATCGGGAATATTTATTTTCCTAAAGATTGTCTGGATATGATTGTTTTAATAAGATAACTTCTCTATTAGATTATTTGAATTAAAACTAAGGCGCTATCAAAAGAATCTTATGTGAGAAATAAAAGATTTTTAAGGATCATATTATCATAAGTTCGACAGACCGATCGGTTAGTTCAGCCTACCGATGGAGCAAGTTCAGCATGCCTATCCCTTAGTTCGGCCTGCCGATCTAACGATAATTTGATCGTGTATTTTTAACATGATTTTATTAGAAGTTGATCTAGATTCAAAATTTTGAGGCCTTATCTAATAATGACCAACCTTAGGAACGACCTCTATAAATAAGGAATGAGTTTTCTAAGTTATTCATATTAGTTGAGAAGTTAAGAGTAAGTACTCTAGTATTAGATGCTTTGAAATTTCCTAAGAGCTTTTGTTCATATTCACGAACCTTTGCTCTGGGTCTTCTCAATTGGTTAGAAGGAGAGTCATTAGTGGAAAAGCTCACTACAAGAAATCATTGATTACACGACCTTTATTTCACGATGGTTTCTTAAAAATCGTCATGGCAAGGTAAAAAAAGCGTGGCAAATTACGTCCGCGAAAACGAAGACCGTAATGGGAGGAGGCAGAGATACCACGATAGTTTTTTGAAAAACTGTAGTGGAAAACTTAAGCTACCACGACGGTTTTTCAAAAAACCATCGTGGTATGTTAAGATACCACGATGTTTTTCCAAAAAACTATCATAGTATCTTGACATACCACGACGGTTTTTTGAAAAACTATCGTGGTGTGGCGTCCAGCCCGGGCGTACTCCCTCAAGCCTTCATAGGACCCACCTTGCAGGGCCCCTAGACTTATGGCTCTTATTGGTAGACCATCCCCATGCCGCCTACTCATCCGTACTGTCCCCTTTGGGGCCCTCTAGCTCCTTAGGGTTTTTCTTTCGCGTCCCTAGAGTTCGAGCCTCAAACCTCCCTTAAGATGTTCTTATTTCCATCTCGAGTACCAATTGAACTACTATTTCCATCTCGAGTACCAATTGAGCTATAGTAGCTCAATTGGTACTCGAGATGGAAATAAGAACCTCTTAAGGGAGGTTTGAGGTTCGAACCCGAGGGATGCGAAAGAAAACCCTGAGAGGGCCAGAGGGCCCCAGAGGGGACAGTACGGATGAGTAGGCAGCACATGGATGGTCTACCAATAAGAGCCATAAGTCCGGGTGCCCCACAAGGTGGGTCCTATGGAGGCTTGAGGGAGTACGCCCGGGCCGAACGCCATAATAAAACGCTCATTTTATTATGGCGTCTGGCCTGGGTGTACTCTCCTAAGCCTCCATAGGACCCACCTTGTGGGGTATCCGGACTTATGGCACTTATTGGTAGAGCATTCTTGTGCTGCCCACTCATCCGTATTGTTCTCACTAGGGCCTTCTCGCCCCTCAAGGTTTTTCTTTCACGTCCC
>CAMOHE010025544.1:0-13771 GCA_946598075.1 Artocarpus hirsutus | reverse complement strand
TTTTTAGTTGGAAATTGAAGTGAGAAAGGAGAAAATGAGAAACTAGAGAAGAGAGTGGTGATGGTTGAATATATAGGCATCAAATTAATTGAGGAGCGGGATAGAATTAAATGAGCATTAAAAGAAAATGTTATCATGTCTCCCACGGAGACTTTTAGCAAATAATGTCAACATAATTGAGGGAACAAATGGGGTATGTTGTAGAAGAAGATAAAGGAAACATTAAAAACGTGGTTGAGAAAACATATCGATGTCTTTTGGTAGTTGAGGTGAATTAATTCTATGTCTCCAAATGATAAGGATGCTATTTAATTGAGCATTAATGTAGTGGGACAAGGCTGATATAAGTGAGTGATAGGTAGATTTAAAATATTTACTACGGTGACTTAGTAAAAATACTAAAGTGATATTTTATTCATATGATTTTTACAAAAATCATACCTGTTAAAATAACGGGTATTTCAACATTTTTCTTTCTCTCTCTCTCTCTCTCTCTCTTTTTTTTTTTTTTTGTTTTAGTACTTTGTTTGGTAAGAAAGAAAGAAAATAGGAGGGAAAATAAAACTATGAAGGAAAAAAAATACAGGAAAAGGAAAGGTTTTGATTTTCTTTTTACTTGTTTGGTATGTGAAGGTGGAAAGCAAATAATTTTATCTTCTCTTGTTTGGTATTGCAAGAAAAACCAAATGAATAGAAAAACCACTATTAATACAATTACCATTTTAGCCAAATATTATTTAGCTATTCCCTAATTTGGTGTCCAAATTTTTTGTTGGAATTTTGATGAAAAAGAAGGACAAATTGGTAACTTCATTTTCTTTACATTGTTGTCAAATTTTTTCCTCACAAAATCCATCCATATTTGGAGACATTAATTTTGATAGGACCTACATGCCATTTATTTCACCTATTTTTTCTTTTTATTCTAATTTCTTCTCTACCAAGCAACCCATCATATCAATTTCCATTCCAAAATCTTTTCAATGTTTTCTTTTCCTTCACTTTTCACTCATACCAATCAGAGTAATATCTTTATTCATATCTTACATATAACGAACTCCCCTTGATCAAATTTTGAGTCAAAATAAGTTACAAAGTTCTAATAAAAAAATAGCTTAAAGTGAAGCGTTTTTTTTAAAAAGGCGGTTGAAACTATTTTTTTATAGTTAAAACTTTTTTTAGTTTAAATTTATAAAAAAAACACTACAATAATAATTGTTTGAAATATAAATAATGATTTTAACTGTTTTTACCAAACAAACTATAAGTTTAGGTCTTTAAAAAAAACAAGTTAACTTTGGATTGAAAAATCATGCCACGGAAGATTTTTTGAAAATTTGTAAAGCATAAAAAAAAAAAAAAAAAGGGGAGAACAAGGCTGAAGATAAAACGACGCAACACACGTGGCTTAGTTAAGCCAAAAGTGGCTTTGTACCTCCTGGATTCCATTTCCATCTAGTTGTGCACAGCATCATCAGTTCAATAACAGGAGTTTGTCATTTCGCACCTTTATCCCCAAAATGTCCCCAATAAATTTGTGAGGCGAGGCCAACAAAGGCCTCCAAAGGCCAGCCAAGGGTAGGGACAAGATCGTCTTACTGTTATGTACGACTCTGTACGTGGCTAGTTTGTGACCTGTGTCAGTAACATTTTTCCAGTGCAATGATCATCTAGTTCGTTCACCCCTATTAGTAAAGACGCACCAAGTTTCGCAGAAAGCGACGGACAAGAATGTCGTTAATATCCACGTGGCGGATGGATCTCTATTCTCAAGTAGGTCCTATTGTGATGACGATCACGTGATGGCTGCCACCAGTGGCCTGATTTCAGTGGGAAACGTGCTTATACCACATGGTCATTTTGAACGCCCGTATAAGTCGTACATTGATAGAACAGAAGGTTAAAAGAATAAATTGCTATTGTCTTTCCTTTTTTTTTTTTTTTTTTTTGGTTTTGTTTACAAGGTAGACCTTAAACTTCACATCTTGACATCTAGGTTGGTTTAATAAGCGGGTTTGAAATAGTATGTTTTTGAATTTTATGGTTTAAATTTATAGGTTTAAGCTTATATGTTTATACATTTGTTGTAAACTAATATTTAGAATATAAAGATTTAAAACGAGAATAAAACATCATATCAAATAATTGATGATGAGAAAACAATAATTTATAAAAAAAAATAAAAACAGAAAGAGTTTTAACTATGAAGAATGGTTCAAAATGGTTATAACCTAAAAAAGGAGTCACGTTCTGAAACTTATAATTTAACCTGTTTTAAACAATCCTCATTGTTATGAATAATTTAAAACTTGCGCCTACCAAATACTTGTTCTTGTGGGCCTGGAGATTCAAAATCACTTAAAATGTTCAAAACATATGAACCAAATGGTAGATTAGAAAATTCAATTTAACAATTTTTGACAATGTAGTTTAATTAGTAATATGCCTCAATCTATAAATGACAATAAAATAAAATATCCCTAAGTTAAGTATTTCAAGCTTCAACTTACTAATCTCTTGACATTTTTGTCCATTAATTGATATTTGTTAACTATTAGACTATAATTGTAACAAATATATAAATTAAAGTCTTATTTGTTAAAATTGAAAATTCATGATAAAAGTTTCTAAACATTGATAAATTTAGAGTGTTGTGGTGTAATATATAGAATAGCATTGGTTGTTTTAAATTTTTTTTCTTTTTTTTTTTTTTTTTGCTAAAAAAACTATCTTTTAACTTTTTAATACTCATTGACATATGTGAATTATCATTCTCTTATTTATGGGTATTTCAAAAAGTTTTATCCACTAATAAAGTAACAATTTACTTTGTTCATGAATGCATGCCTTTGTCAGTAATGCATTCATTTTATAAAAAGTAGTGCCCCATAAAGTTTTAAACTTTATAGGAGATGTACATGGGTTGTGAATATATATTGATCTTGAGTTACATAAGATTTAGACAATGTTTGTATATTGAATGGTGGAAAAAGAAAAAGAAAAAGTGTGATTAGTAATTACAAGCTTAACCTAGCAGTAATTTTACACTTATTTTAGTATTAAAATTTTAAATTCGAATTGTCCTATCTTGAATATATTATAACGCGGAATTACATAAGATTTAGAAAATGTTTGAATTTTAAAATAGCTAAATAAATGTGATTAGGGGTTGCAAACTTCCCCTTTCAATAATTTTACATGTATTTTCAGTACCGACATTTTAAGTTCTAATCTCACCACACAAAATTTTTTTAAAAAAAATAAAACACAAAACGTGTAGCGGTGAAAAGTCCACGTCTATTTTATACTACATGGTAAAGGATTTTCATTTCTATTCTTTCTTCAAACCGAAAATTCCTTGGATGCTTATAATGTCTGTCTAATTGACTTCCATTTGCCATGTGCATGCGTGTAATTCTTCTATCCTTTAAAAAAAAAAAAAACAATAATATTGAAAAAGAAAAAGCCCGTGATCTCCTCTTTTCCCAGACAAACTTTTAAGGAGGACCAATAATGCTAGGTATGACATAAGGAAATAGACGATTAGATATGTTTATTTTGACATAAGACGTGAACTTAATACCAGACACCAAAGTAGTCAATGAGGCAATCTTTTTATTTTTTTAGACAATATGACTGTCTATACAATTGATTCTTCGTCTTCAAATGGTCCATATAATAAATCTGTGTATATGATTAATTGTTGTCCATCACTTCCCTCTTTTTATTGGCTGCTAGTTTTGTGTATCACTTTCTATTTGAAAAAAAAAAAATTGTTTTATTTGACAAATAATTTTGAAAAGACTTCTAAAACATCACCTTTGTTGGAAAAGACTTATGGGCCCTATAGAAAGCTCCTTTTGTTCAACAACGTTGAACACATAATATCCTTGGGGAAAGGATTAGAGGTCGGAAAGGCCGGCCCGCAATTTTGCAATTTGGGAGCTTTGAAAGAGGAAGCTGGCCCATGACAATAAGGTGAGGAAGAACACTGATTTGACGAGATTTATAAGGTGTTTGGGAGAGTGGTGGAAACCAATGGTGAGAACCACTTTTACTGTAGCATGTGAGAAACTTTTTACTGTAGCAAATTTGTTTTTTGTTACTGTAGCATGTGAGAACTTTTTACTGTTCATAACTGAGATTGTGGTGGGAACCACCAAAACAAACGGGGCCTTAATCTGTTTAATAGGGACATCAAACCAACCTCATGAAAGCTAAAACAACGTGCTTACAGCCTTTTTTAGGTACTTTATTTAATTCTGTCTTTTTTTTTTTCGCTTAGTATAATTGTCGACCATTGGATAAAAGCTTGTCTGCTTCACTAACAGTGACATTATCTTTAACAACTTTCGTGTCATTTACGCAATTATTTTTACGCATCTAATGATTTATTAGAAGAGGATAAACCTACACTCTTATTTGGTCCTTTAGTTCCATCGTCCTCACGTTCTTCCATCTAAGGCGGGATGTGAAATAATACAGTAACTGACCATGATTAAATGCCCACCACCAAATTCGCACGGTGCTAATAGGACGTTCAGACCCGAAACATTTCATTATTTTTTTTTGTAAAATGTATTTTTTCGTTTGAAACATTTCTTTTTTTTTTCTTTTTTCTTACTAAAATGTTTTTTTCTTCCTTCTTCCGAAACCTTTTTTCCTTTTTTCCGAAACGTTTTTTAAATTTTTAGTTTTTTTATATTTTTTATTAACATACTTAATATGCACGCATAGAGTATGTGTTTTTCGACGAGTATATATATAATAGATACACAAACAACATTAGTTTTTTTATCAGGAGAAAAACAAACAAACATTGTTATTGGTAAAGAATATGGGGAGAGAAATCTGAAATAGAAGCAAAGAAAATCTAAAAACGGAGTACGGATTGAGGTGTAAAAGATTACTGCATCCCCACTTTTTTATTTGCCCCACTGCAAACTGCGATAGTTTGCTAACGGATTTCAATAGCAAATTATCTATAAGATACAACAAAACCTGAATTCAATAACTAGCAACATTATTGAATTCGAAAACAAGATGTAAAACTAAAAATCTAGAACTTTATTTAAAACCAAAATATGCTCTTTTTGAATAGATACAATCATTGTAACTCATACAACCTTACAAAAGATGTCTTTTCATAGTCAAACATAACTATTATGACAGACATATCTGTTAAAAACGACCATCTAAATCTAAATGAAGCATTGCAACCGTTTAAAACAGTAGTTCGAATTAATAATAAAAAAACTCACTTATTCAATATCAAGAAACATAGTGCTATGCTTTTGCTTTATGAATAAGAGGTTTTTGTGCTTTTTTGTGATTTTCCTAGACTAATGATGAAAGCCATGGTTGAATTAGTTGAATAGCTTTGTAAAAAGTGTAAATATTGTCTAGTCTTGTGTTTTATTTTGATTGTGATGATCCATATTGAGAACCATGTTTTTATTTTTGAGTTGTGTGCACATTTGGAGAATGTATATATGAAATGTGATTTGCGATGGTCTCATGAGTCCCAGAATTTGCTTGATTTTCTCTCAAGACAAAGCCCTAGACTTCATTTCATTAAGAAAATAACTTGGGTCTTAGACCGTGGAGCCTTTTGAACCAACCTTTACATATGTTTATCCCTATTCACTCCTTTTCAACGTAACTTCATCGTTTTGTTAGCCATATATTAGCCTTGACTTTAAATAATTTCCATTTCTTTACCGTATTTACGTAAGTTATGTGAGGAAGTTAGAGTTTAGGAAGTTTTATATTTTATGCGTTTTATCTTTATGTCTAAAAGAGGGGGAAAAAAAAAGAAAAAAGAATATGTGCTACACCTTGGTTCATTTTTTTTTTTAAAAAAAAGATAGAGAGAGAGAGAGAAATAAACAAGTTTGTGGGTGTAATAGCAAAAAAAAAAAAAAAGAAACGACAGAAAAGAGAATAAAGAGGATGACAAAAGAAAGTTCAAAACAAGTTTGGATGAGTTATTTGAAATGAGAAATAGAGCTGTACAAATGTCTTAAATTGGTTAATGTGCTTGGGATGTGATTTGAGCTATAAATTTTTCTTTATCCTGCCTCTCACTGAAGTCAATAATTACAAACCTAATGATATTATAATAGATGCCCTTAAAACATATGATATCTTATAAGACAAATTAATAAATAAATAAAGTGAATTTTTCATTATATTTATATGCATGCATTTTAAATACTTTATGAATATCATAAAAATTCTATAATTATCTATGTGACCTTCTATTATAAGTGTTATATATAGGAGGATAATACTTAAAGATAGTAATTAAAATAGTTAGCAATATATAATTAATTATTATGATTAATTATTCAATAGAAGTAAAGAAGCTTTAATTGAGCGCTACTAGTATAGGTTATTTCTATTGAGAATAGAATGATCATATCAGAACCATTAATTTAGTGAATCACTAAATGATACACTATATATAATAAATTTTATAGGACTAAGACATAATATGACATGAACTCCTAAATAATTTTTTTAAAATATAGCAAATTCAAATCACATCAACCGATGATCATATATAAGGTGATTTTAATCCTGAGTTATTAGTAGACTCTTATTTATGGAATTATGTCTTTTGAGTTACTCGATAAAGATTCGAGAATCTAATCTTATCCCTTATACTTTGGAGACATAATAAAGTAAGTAGCTGAAAATGTTAATATTAGAAGATGAAATTCATTTCTTCTTTAGTAAGAAGCATATAAATAAATTCTCTCGATAATTAATTCGAGTCATGAATATATGATTAAGTTCATACAAATCCTTTTTTGATTAATTTCACATTCCAATAAAACCAATAACTAATTAAACTCTTTAATTAATAGGGTTATTAACACTAATAGCTCTTAAACTTTAGAGTCTTTCTTACTTTGCCCTCTTAATTTAAAAAATCACTTTACCCCTTGAACTTTCAAAACTCCTCACTTTGTTTCTTAAATTTTAAAAATCACTATTTTGCCCATGTTTCAAAACTTCTCATTTCATCTCTTATTTCCTATTTTCTATTCAAATAGATAGAATTAAAGCATAGGGTCATCTAGAAGGGAAAAATAATTTTATTTCATATTTACACTTTTATTTAACGTTTTTTGAATCTAACTTTATTTAAGAAGGGTCTGTATGTATATTTTTTCTAGATATTGTTCGCCAACATTTCCTCATCTTTGATGCATAACTCATCTTCTTTAGTGTTTAAATTGAGATATCAACAAACAAGGTCCACTTATTAAACGAGTTATGTATTAAAAATGAGAAGAAATATACAAACAGACTCTTCCTAAATGAAAGTTCTAATAAAAAAACAAAGGCGTCAAGTGAGAATATAAACGTAAAACAATACTTAAAATAATAAAATCTTATTTTACCCTTACAAATGACTCATTTGCAAATTACATAGGTTTAATTATGTTTATTTGAACAAAAAATTAAAAATTTAGGAGACAAAATAAGGAGCTTTAAAACAAGGGCAAAATAGTGATTTTTAAAATTTAGGAGGCAAAGTTAGAAGTTTTAAAAGTTCAAGGGGTGAAGTGGTGATTTTTAAACTTCAGGTGGCAAAGTGAATGAGACCTTAAAATTTAGGGGCCATTAGTGTGAATAACCCTAGTTAATATATTAATCTTTTATTAATACCAATGTAACTCCACTAAATACTTAAGATTACACTCTTGAAATTCTAGATATAATCACTAATTTCTTGTAGCCGTCCATTTGATATTGTCATTAGCTATATAGATTGGTACCTTATAAATAATTCATAATTTGAGCTATGTAAAATCCATTAATCTCTCTAATTATTTTTTTATCATTAAGTGCCATTGATTCTCTAATGAATAATAAATTCATAAAGTTAATCATGAATTGAGCACTTATATTACTTAAGACTCAGATCAATACTCAAGAGAATTATTTATCTGTATCTCGTTAAAGAAGGAATGTATTACATCTTGTAATATTAACATTTCCGTCTGCTACTTCATTATGCCTCCAAACTATAAGGAATATGATTAGATGCTTAAACCCGTACTAAGTAAATGGAGAGACATAAATCCATAAATAAGAGTCTGCTAATAACTCAAGATTAAAATCATCTTATATATGCTCATTGTTCTATGTGTTTAGAACTTGTTATAATTAACAGAAATTATAAGCTGTTCATGTCATATCATGTCCCGGTTGTACATATTCATATTATGTACAGTGCACTGATTTAATGATATACTAAATTAACAGTTCAAATAAAATCATTCCATTCTTAATGCAAATGATTGTACTAATAATGCTTGATTAAAGATTTCATACTTTAATTGAATAATTAATCATAAATTAATTATATATTATTGACCATTTTAATTATCATTTTTAAATATTATTATCCTATATATAATACATATATATAATATTTAAGTTTACATAGATAATTATGGAATTTAATAATGTTCAGAAAATATTCAATAATACATGCATACAAATATAATGAAAAATTTGCTTTATTTATTTATTTATAAATATGTCCTTTACAAAGCATCACATGCTTTGGCAACATTTATTCTAACAAGAAATTTATAGCCAAGATTAATTGGAAAGAAAAATGAAAGATCTATGAAAACTCAAGTGAGTCACCACCCTAGTTAATTTGAGAAGAAGGGAATAGCAAGGAAGATTTTTTTATTTTCAAACGTTTGATCATCGAGAGAATAGGTATGAATAAATATTATACTTAATTATTTTATATAAAAATATGATTAAGGTTAAACAATGTTACACAATGTTAAGGATTATTTTGATATATCTCTCCTAATGTATGTACCCTATTTTGAAGGGCCCTTAATGTTTTAAACTTTAGGATTAGTGCCCTAAGGGTTAAATATGTTTGATGTGTTTAAGTCATTTTCATATCAATAAATGATAAGGCATTTTTTCACATAAAAATGTGTCGTATTTATTTTCATATTGTTGAGTACATAACAAGCAAACTGAAAGTACTATGGCTATTAACACAAAGTCTTAGGTCATGCATATATAGAGTTTGCATGTTAAAAGATATGACTATAAGATAGATAGTCAAAATCATTAGTCCATAGTTTGTGGAACGAAAACTAACACTCTATCATAAATAAAATTATTGTGGGCATCTACTTCTAATTAGGGAGGTTACTTATCTTGATTGTCAGAGTAGATGACTCCAAGATATTGATATATACTTAATGGTGGATATATACCAGATTGGACCTAAACCTAAAATGTGATTGATCGATCAGTAATTTTGTTTAATTAAAAAATTCACTTTCATAATTATTTATGTATCAATCTTAAGTCGGAAATGGATATGTGACTTCATTAGATAACTTGTGTCTTTTAATATGCTAAAGGCAAAGATTCCATTCTCATTTCAGTATTGTAAAGGCATAGCATATATATATATATATATACACGTATATATGATAAAACTGTGATTCATAGATATAGAAATTATAACTCCCTAACAAAAGTTAATATTCTTCTTTCAACGGCATTGTTTAGATTCAAAAATAAAACGAGCTATCAATCATGTAAATACATATAAATATTTCATCTATTTGTGTTATAAATGGAACATTTTTCCAAATGGTAAAATGATAGAACTTTTGAGATAAAATAATTATCAAAGAAAAAATAAAAACTGTCCTCAAGCCAATTATGGATCACATATAGGGATACATATAATATGATAAAGCATGGACATGACTAATTTGGTACTTCCCTCGAGGCCTACCAATATGTGCATTTTGCAAATTATAGTGGTTCACCCTTAATGTGAGCGTTATGTCTACTTTCTGTCGTTGCAACAATTCTCTATAATGATGAAAAAATTTACAAGAAAAATTACATAGATTTTATAGGATTTTTCTTTAGCCTTTCCTTCACTCTAATTTTCTGAATTACATCCAAATAAGCCATATCACACCCTATTTTTAAGTTTACAAGAAATAGGAAACCAAAAAACCCCAAAAAAAGCTTCGTCGCATTAGGCTTCAGATGAGCACGACTGCGCCCTTCCCATGGTGTTGTCGCATGCATTGTTACCTTGCTCTATAGTGTTATCATGTGCATTTTTACTTCGCTTTGTATTTTTTCTTTCCCTCACATATAGCTACGAAGCATATGGACATGGCTGCATAGGCTCTCTCTAACTCCGCGCAACTGCGCGCACTCCTTGGCATTGAGGTGTGCATCCGAGGCTTCCAAAAAGTGTTTTTTTTTCTTGTTTTTTCTTCTTTTCTTGCCCCTTCTAAGTAAAATTATTCGAACAGCATTATTTACGCTCCATAATTCTTAACAGTGCAAAAAATAAAATAAAAATAGAAAAATCAATTTGCAATGTCCCTCTTTCTACCTGATCATATTTCCAAATCATGTATGAGTTCAAACTCTAAACAAATCATACAAAAATCTATATCCAACAAAGAGAAAAAACAAAATCAAACACAAAAAGTTCCCAGATCTGCTTCTTTTGCTCCATCGAATTCATGGGAAAATCCACCCAATAAAACAGATCCAAAATCACCCGCATTTAATTAAAGATAAACGGGTGTGTGTCTCTATGTGTGTGTGTGTGTGTGTGTGTGTGTGTGTGTGTGTGTGAGTGAGAGAGAGAGAGAGGGTACCTATCATATAGCTACTTAGCCATTATTTTTTATCTCTTTACCATCTATCTTGAGTAATCTCTGTCGAAAACAATGGTAACTATGTTAAGATTAATAATGACAACTTCACACTAATTCATTTTAGGTGATTGGAATGTAGAAACGATCTGTTCATTATGGCATCAGAAACAATCTAAGTTTTTTATAAAATAGATCGTGATGATAAACTTGTCCTTAGTCGTGCCAATAAAACCAAGAGTTGTTCTTCACGGAGAAAAAGTAGCCAAGATTGCACGAAATCCCATCTTCACGAAGGGGTTGCCATCAGTTGAACAGTTTGATGATTTTGAAGATGATGTTTTCCACTTCCTTTATGGAGATGTCGAATAAACATGTGTTGAGGAACCGAAGAAAAAAACAAAGAGGAAAAGTGACTATTTGTAAAATAATTTTATGTCATTCTATTTCAATATTGTTTGTTTGTTCTTTTTAAGGTACATCATATCCAATTCACTCGTTATGTACATTTAAATATTTGTATTTTTAATCAAAATACCCATATTGCATAAATTCTAGGCCATTAAATGCATAACATATGGGTTGGCCACCTTGGGCAGAAAAGAAAAAGAGCTTAGAATTGGTGAGAATTGACCTATTTGACACGACGATTTTTGTTTAATACTGTCATATAATCTTAGCTTATACAATGATTTTTATTGAAAACCATCGTATAAGCTAAGGCTGAAACGACAGCATTTCAACCCTAGCTTATAATAATAATATTATTATATTATTATTAAATAATAATAATACTATTATTACAAATTAATTTTATTATTTAATATAAACATAAATATCATATTAATTTAAAATAATAATATGATAATAATGATAATAATAGAAATATAATAGTATAGTAATAATATAATATTAATGTTCATGGTAATATTAATATTAAATAATAATAATAATTTACAATGATAAATAAATTTTTGATAATAAATATAAAATACAATTAAGTATTTATGTAATATTAACATAACAATATTATTATTTAATGCTAATATTAATATATTAAAAATATGTTATTAAGAATTATATTTTGATTGTTACTTATATTTATATCAATATATTATACTTCTTGCATGACGGGTTTTTGGAAAAACAATTGTGTAATCTGGGAAAAAAATTACACGGTTTTAGGCCCAACCCCCATTTTAAATGATGCCATTTTAGAGCTAACACGAAGGTTTTTTTTTTTAAAAAAAAAAAAACTATCGTGTAAGACTTCTATAGTGCAAAAAACTTGCGCTTTTAGCCTATCCGAACACTCAGCCCCCCCTCTCTCTCTAACCCACCCCCCTCTCTACTCAGCCCTCTCCTCCTTGACCTAGTCCCTTAAAACCCTAACTTCCTTATCGCCTCTCCCTATCGTTATCCCATCCGATCTTGCCGCCACTGAACCCACTTTCTCTTCCTTTTAAACCTACACCCTCTCTCACCATTTCCTTATGCACTCCGCCTCACCATTATCATTCCAGCCATCTCCTTATGCATTCTATAATGCCGCCATCATTCTAGCCCATTTCGTCGCCACTCTGAGCTGTCGTTATTGTTATCTCTTTTTAGTCTTAAGGTCTCCTCTCTCTCTCTCTCCATTATTAGCCAAGAAATTTGTTAAAATTTGCTATGAAATTTGTTGAGAATTATTGTGAAATTGTTGGATTAAATTAAAATTTGTTTGAATTTGATTTTGGATGATTTTATATATTAGTTCACATCTTTTTTAAGACTTTTTCTTGCGATGCTCACCACATGTTTAATAAAAATCCTCTATTACCATCATAGCAAAGTTGCTCAGGACTCATTAGTTATTATCTAGGGTTTGTGTATATTAGATGTAATTTTAATTATTAAGGATTTTGGATTTATTTTTAACTTTAAAATTAATTAAAGTTATTTAGTTTTGTTCATTAGTATTGTAACCTAGTTTTGTTAATTTGCTAATTCCTTTATTTAATGTATTGTTAGTAATTAGTTTTAATGTTAGTTATGTTTTTTTTTTTTTGTTAATGTGTTTTTGTTATTCATGCACGTTGGATTTAGTAATTAATTTTAATTAGTATTGTAACTTAAATTTGTTAGTTTTAGGATTTTGTTATTTTAGCGTTATTTAGCTTTGGTTTTGGTTTTAGTTTATATATTAATTCTATGAATTTGTTTTGTTAATTGGTTTTTATTATTTAACACTAAGTTCGTTTGTTTATGTGTTTAGTTGATTAGTTTTAGTGTTATAGTTTATGGTTAGTATTATCAATTTGTTTTGTTTATGTTTTAACTCTATGTTTGTGGTGATATTGATTTTATGTATGTGATTGTTTTGGATGAAGATTTGGTTAAGATTAGGTAAAAATGTCACAAGAAAGTGATGAGGAGTATGTTGAGAAGTATGTGGCATCTTCCTCCCAACATAGTGTTGGAAAAATAATACGCAGCGGAATTTTAAAAATTTTAAATCAGAGTATTTTTCAAAACACAAGTTTGACATGCTATATGTATAAATTAACCTGATCTTACTGACCTTGTATACGCCGAAAAGCTCCCGAAGTCTGTGTAGAGAAGTAACGTTCCAGAAGAGCCTCAACCAATTGGTCTTCTTTGCTATTCTCTATCCACGATCGGAGTGAGTGTGGGCTCACACGTACAGCTCTTCCTCAAGGTGACTCTCCTTCCAACCAATTGAGAGAACCCAAAGCTAGTGTTCGTGATTTGTGAACAAGAGCTCTTAGGGAGTTTCAGATTCTCACCAGTAGAGTATCACTCTTAATCTCTCTATTGATCTGTCTAACTCATTAGACTTACTCCCTATTTATAGAGGTTGGGTCTAGGGTCATTCCTTATCAGATAAGGTCTCAAAAATTTAAAACAGAATCAAATTCGGGTCTATATCGGATAAGATACGCGTAAAAACACGTGAAAACGCGCGATTTTTAATTCGCGCATAGGCAGGCCGAACTTGCCTGATCGGCAGGCCGAACTTTAAGTTTGGCATGCCGAACTGCCGAAATAAAAAATCACGCGAATCTTTTATTTTCCAC
>CAMOHE010025542.1:15283-46313 GCA_946598075.1 Artocarpus hirsutus | reverse complement strand
CAGCATGCATCATAATAAATATATTCTTATGAGTTTTATACCAAAATCGTCATCAAACCATATCTCTAGCCTTTCTTGCAAATAATGAGGAAAACGGGCATTAAATATGAAGAAAATACATACTAAAGCCAAGTTTGAATTAAAGAAAACCTATCTCAAAACTCCTTTGAAAAACACCAAAGTTTGGGTTAAAAATCAAGCTTGTATTGACTCCAAAACGGCATCAAACGTGGCTGAAAATTATAGTTGTCGTGGTTGCAAAGAGAGCTTTATGCCTTGTGTCTTTAGTTGGAAATTGAAGTGAGAAAGGAGAAAATGAGAAACTAGAGAAGAGAGTGGTGATGGTTGAATAAATAGGCATCAAAATAATTGAGGAGCGGGAGAGAATTAAATGAGCATTAAAAAAAAATATTATCATGTCTGCCATGGAGACTTTTAGCAAATAATGTTAACATAATTGAGGGGGTAAATGGGGTAAGTTGTAGAAGAAGATGAAGAAAGCATTAAAAAGATGGTTGAGAAAACATATCGATGTCTCCTGGTAGTTGAGGTGAATTAATTCTATGTCTCCAAGTAGTTGAGGCTACTTAATTAAGCATTAATGTAGCGGGACAATGTTGGTAGAAGTAAGTGATAGGTAGATTTAAAATATTTACTACGGAGACTTAGTAAAAATACTAAAGTGACATTTTATTCATATGATTTTATAAAAATCATACCCGTTAAAATAACGGGTGTTTCACTCACGCTGGCTGATAGAGCCTCCAATCTTACAAATATTCCAGGCTTTACTAACTAGGGAGGCATAGTTGGTAGCAGCAAGTCCTCCCAAAAAAACCCACTCAATTCTCAATAGGAACGCTAAAAACTTATTCTCTCTCTTCCTCTCTCTATTTCCCTTCTCTCTTCTCGACTCTTTCTCCTCAGCGTGTAAGTCGCTACAATTCTTAATTTCTCTTGCTTTACATTTTCAACCGCAATGAGATTATATTTTTACAGATGCAGCGTATGAGAATTGACTTACATAATGCGAAGTGTAGCACGAGAGAAGATTGATCCGTTGAAGTAGTTGCAAGTGAGATTACTGTTTCACGAAGTCAGAAGCTCAAATTCGACAGAGAGAGAGAGAGAGAGAGAGAGAGAGAGAGAGAGAATGATGATGAGGTTGCCGAGGAGTAAATCGGAGGAAAGAGGGGGAGAGAGTTGACCTTATTGAGGATAAAAAAGTACATCGCTTTAAAACTAAAATTAGTCATCAATTATGTTAGCCTATTTATTGTAATTTTCCTATTTAATTAACATCAATTAGATTACATTGGGAAGCACTTATTTGAACCAAAAAGTTTTAGTTAATTAGTAGTATTTTCTCTCATAAAATTTAAATTATTGTTGTAATTTTAATTCATTTTTAGGTGGAAGCAGGTTTTCAAGAGGCCTTTTTAATCTGTTATGGATTTTAAGTAAAGATAAATAAAAGGATATTTCATACCATCTATACTAGGTTTGTTCACAAACTATGTATTTAATTTTTTATCTCTTAAAATATATAAATTCAAGTTAGTTTAATATACAAATCTATATCTTATCTAGTTTAATACACAAATCTATATCTTATCTAGGTTAATGATTTTAACTTTTTAAATGACTAAATTATCCTTAAATGAAAGAGAGAAAAATAAAACTTTCAAAGTTGGAAAGAAAATAAAACAGCACAAGGAATCCATTTTGAGGATATTCTAGATATTTTTTTTTGCAAAACCTTTAGTTTAAAGGTTTTTTTTTTTCCTTTTTTCTTATTTGATAGTATTTTGGACATTTTCCTAGATTAAAATAGAGGATTGACTGAAAAAATATGTAAATTTATTTATTAAATGTAACATAATATACATTCAATGAGATAAAAAAAATAAAAATAATAGTCTTTGAATAAATTTAATATACATGATATGATATGGAAAGATAAATAATCCATGAGTAAGTAACTACAAGAAGTAAACCAAAAAGAAAAAAGAAAAAAAAAAAAAGAAAATATAGAATTGACGTTGGAAAAGCTCCTAGCCTCCTGGAAACTTGTGATATGACCCAAAAAAACAAAAAGCGAAAGTCGCGGTCAATTCACTTGCTGTGCTTTTTCCATACGTTTTCTCTGTTTTTCTTGGAAATTGATAGACCGCGTATTCAAGGCAGCAAAGGACTAATTCAAACTTCAAAGTCCTGCCAAAACTAACTCTATATATAGCCAGCCACAAAACAACTTTGGATACACTAATCGAATAAGTTTGAAGAAAATCTTTTGTTCTGAGATCCCTATATTCTCTCAAACTTGTTAAACCTGATGCAGCGGATCAGAGTCACCAAACTATTTCCTTACCTCTTGCCAAATTTTAAAAGCTCCACAACAGCATCTTCTCTTATAATCCCTCCACTTCCAAGGAGCTCTTCCATTAGTTTATCTACACCCTTTTCTTCAGGCATTTTCCAAGGTATGGATATGCATGTCATTAGAGTTTTTGATATTTGGAAAAGTTAGGTAGATGACCATGTTTCAGCTACCGTTTTAACTATGACTTTCTTTATTCCTTTTTTTTAGTTTTAAAGTTAGATGATCGGTTTTTTTTTTTTTTTTTTTTTTGGGCTTCACGGTAATCAATTATTGATACATTAATGGTTTATCATTGATAAAGTGACTTATCTTTGATTTATTAATGTTCTATCTCTCATGGGCTGGTAAATTACTTATTACTATTGGTTAATCACTGTTTGATGTTAGTCCATTAGTGATAAACCACCAAGTCAATCGGTAATAGACCACAAATCAGTTTTGAAATGGGTCATTAATCTAATTTAATTAAACAGGAGTCATTTAACAAAAATTTTAAAAAACGACCGTTTACTTTAACCTTTTTTATGCTATGGGTTTTCATATTTGTAGTCTCCGGTGGCAATTTAGTAGAAATTGCCCACATTATTTATAGGTCATTTGAATTATTGGTTTGAACTAAAACATTGTAGTATCTGAAAGTTTTACATTATAACTCATTTTCTGTACACTATAACATATGAGTGTTTTATAAGTTTATTGTTTGAACCAATATTTCTAATCACATTATTAGTTTTGCAATGCAAATTTGTAGATTATGTGAATACCCCATATTTAAAGCCAGACTCATTGCAAAATTGGGTTTCTTTTTTTTCCTTTTAAGTGTAGCTTCTCTTTGTAAATTGAGCTTCTTTTTTCTGTTGTTTTGCTCCAATTATTGGGCAAGATGAAAAGTGACAATCGAGTGGGTTAGGTCGAGTTTAGGGCCTTTTCAACCCACTCAATTAAAGTTGAGGCCATTGATTTTAAATTTAACCTAGTCAATAGACTTAAACTTTAAAAGCAACTCACCTAATGAAAATTTAGATAGATTAGGTGGGTTGATCGGATTAAACATTGTAAAAGAAGAAAAAAAATCAAATTAGCAACTTATTAAAATAAGATATATACAGGAGGAAAAAAAAACTAAAATCATTACCTATTGGTTATCTCACAATGTTCCAAGTTCTAACGTTATCTCAAAATCATAAACCAACAAAGACAAAGATAAGGTTGTGAGGCTTGTGTACTTGAAAGAGGAAGTCTTTTATATATATATATGGGATTTGTGTCCTAGAAAGAAGTTCAAATCTTGAAGTGCAACTGAGGTGTATAAACTATAAAAGTTGTTTAAAAAAATGTATAAAAATATATTTAAATTAGAATGTTACGTATGTTATATTGGATAGGTTTGGATTATCTGGTTTATAAAAAACTCAATCCAAACCATTCAACGAAAAATCAGATTAGATGAGTTAATGCAAATTCTTATTTAGATTTTTCGGATTCAAATTACTTTAAATTTTTTTAAGGTAGATTAAATCACATTCGATAGATTTACACATTTTTTGTTTATCCCAAGGAGAAATAGAAGGCCGTTTATTTTGTTGCTTTCAGTTTTTGAAATTGTAACTCTAACCACGAACTTTCCTTCTGGTCATGAACTGTAATGTCATGGATTTTCTTTCTTTCTTTCCTGTTTTGAGAAATTTCTTATTTTCCCACATAAAAAAATAATAAATTCATATGGCACATGTTTCTAAATAAGTTAAATCAATTTTACATAAATCTAGTGCGTGTTTCTAATTCTACCTTAAAGAAATAGTAAATTGACATAGTTCGAGTTTCTAATTCAAGTTAAGTCTAGTAAAATAGAAAAAAACGTAGAACTTCATAAAAATTTGGCAGCTTAAAAAAAAAAAACCTCATAATTCTCAATTGAAAATAGGATTTTAAGCATTTTTATCTTCTGAATTTTTTAGATTTTAACGACTTATCTCTTAAACGTTTAATTCGTCATTTTACTCTTCAATATTCATCAAATTGGAGAAAGCCAATGACCTCCTCACATGAGGGCGTTTTTAAAAATGTTATGTTTTAAAAGTTGAAAGAGATTGTTAACAGAATATTAGAGTTTGCCTATTTGAATTTGTTAGAAAAAATTAAACAACTCACCCTAATATTGATAAAAAGTAATATAAATAGTAATATGATGTATTTGTTTTTTAAATACAATATAAATAAACATATTTTTTTTAATATGATATAAATAATTATTTTTTTAAAAATATAACATAATATATAATTTTTTGAACGAAAATTTTAGAAAATATTAGACTTTAGAAAACTATATAATATATATATATATGTATGTATATTCTTTTACTTAAAGAAAACTATTGGTCGCAAACGTTATGTTTCTTTGTTAACAAATGTTATATATCAAAGTCACTGTTCAACTAAATAATTGTAATACATCGAAATACCTTAGTTTGACATAGGGTTTTTTCTCCACTTTCTCTCTCTCACCGTTTCTCTGTCTTGTCCTCGACGACGGATCTGGAGTCGGAGCTACGATTATCCCACTAGTGGTTTGTCTTTGTCGAAGTGCGAGGGAAGATGATGACGAATAGATTGGCAATAGGCAACAATAGAGGATGATCGACGATGGGAGATGAAGCGAAGGACAACGATGAAGATCTACGTGGCTGGTTCATCTTCGTCGCCCATGCTTGTGCGAGTCGGAGAAGATTGGAAGGCAACCTTGCTCCTTGCAAAGTCGTTGCTCCTAGATAGGGCCGATCTTCGCTAGGAGAGAATCGACTCCGACTTTACCACTGGCAATGGGCTCATTTATGTCGACGAGCAATGAACTTTCGCGGCATGGACACTTTGGTAACAGAGGGAGACGAAAAAGAGGGAGAGGAGAGAAAGAAGAAAGAAAAACATAGAAAAAGAGGGGGTAGTTGGACAACTAGTCCACTCAAAAATTTTTTTGGGCAAATGTTATTCTTTTTTTTGGTTTTTTAGGCATCATAAAATTAGTTTTTTAGCCATCAAAATAGTTTTAGTTTTTTTTTAATTTTTATTATGGTTGGATTCCTCTCTTTGATACAATCCTTTTTTCTCTTTTTTTTAAAAAAATTAAGACAGTTTCCGTGCTAAAAAAAACCTTTTTTTAATGCAAAAAAAAAAAATTCATTCATCAAATTTCAAATTTTTAACTCCTTTTATCAAAATTTTTTGAAAAGGAGAGATATTTTTGGTATTTTAGTGCAGAGAAAATATTTGATTTTTTATCTGCTATTTACTAAAAAGTTTTAAATTTTGATATTAATTTTATTTAGTTTATCTAAAATTACTATTTTTCTTATATTTGCATTGGTCTAAAAAGCCTTAATTTCAGTCAAAAAAAATTAAAAATAAGACACATGTTTATTTTTAATATTTATTTATTTTTTTATAAATTTATATATGTTATTTTTAGTATAGTTTAATATGTAATATAAATGCAGGTGTAGTAATTTTTTTTTTTTAAATATAACATAAAAATATAACTTTTTTAAAATATAGTATTTTTTTTTTTGGAGGAAAATAATAATTATGGAGAGAGTAAGGTGTCCAAATAAAAAATTGTTGAAAGCAAATTACCAAAAAATAGAAAAATCCAAAGAGCGAAAAAGTAATAAAAAAACCTGTAAACTAATTGCAAGTTGCAGCTTCTCAGCCAAAAGAAAAAGTGAATAAAGTATTGTACAACGTCGTGATCCAAGTCTTAAACAAGTGCTTATACCTTTGGCTGATGTTTCTTGCCTTGGATAAGATTGTGATTTCTGAGGGGATGAAGTCTTTTCCTTTCCGTTGTATGTTCAGATCGAAGAAACAATTTTCGAATCTTGGATAGACCAAAGTCGTTTCGTTCAATTTCAACTCACTCATCATCTGTTGCAAAGGAAGCCATGGCTAAAGATGGAGCTCCCTTGCTCAACGCAGTTAATGACTCACATGGAGGAGTTCTCGTCGACATGAAAGAACCCATCAGTCCTCAGGAATTTGGTGATCTTCTTAGAGCTTCAACCTCACAATGGAGAGCACAGGTAAGGGTATTTTAGTCTTCTTCTTATGTCAACATACATATATATATATATATGTGTATATATATATATATTTATTTATGTTTAAAGCTTGGTTTTATGGTTGATGGTGACATATTTATAACATTAAACGCTGTAGGAGAAGAAAGGGGTTTGGATCAAATTGCCTATTGAGCTTGCAAATCTTGTTGAAATTGCAGTGAAGGTGAATTGGAACTTTCTTAATTCCAACTGGGGTTGCATTTAGGCTAATGAAAATTGTATTGCAAAAACATATTTATGTTTAACGGTGTGTCTTATTTGCTTGATTCCAATGTCTTAGTTGGGCTTCTTGTGGCTTGGTTACTTATTTACAGGAAGGATTTAGGTACCATCATGCTGAACCGGATTACTTAATGTTAGTCCATTGGATTCCTGAAACTGCTGATACTCTTCCTGCAAATGCTTCTCATCGTGTGGGCATTGGTGCTTTTGTCATGAATGACCAGAGAGAGGTAACCGTGAACTTCACCTCGAAATCCCATTAGTTAACTTTAGACTACAAAGAGGTTCTTGTTGTTCCTTGTGCTGTCAATACATGAATTCATAACCAGGAATTGATTTTGGTTGTATGCTTCTTGTTTAGAATTAGATGCGCTAATCCTTTACCAACAAGAGCAAAATAATATAGAAATCGATAAAGAAGAGAATCATGCGCCTCATGCCTCTTACTGTTTGTATTTCTCTCTTCACCTAATTCCGAAACCTAGTGCTCCAAAATATGTGTAGCAGGGAAAGCAAAACAAAAATACATGTGTCAGTTCCCAATACACCCTTATTAAAATTTTGGCTCGGGGGCTCTGCCCCCATGTGCTAACTCTGCATCAGAGTGATAATTTGGTTCCAGACACTCAACACTTCCTCTGTTCTTTACTTGCCAAGCAGTTGGATTACTGAAAAGCAATCCTTTGGACCATTAAAAATAAACTCGTAACTTTGAGGTCTAAATAATAAAAATGCTATAATGCCATAAAATAGTTGCCTAATGAAAATCAAATTGCTTCTTTTATTAGGTGCTTGTAGTTCAAGAGAAGAATGGCAGGTTCAAAGGTTCAGGTGTCTGGAAGTACCCAACTGGGGTTGTTAATGAGGTGAGTATATAAAAATTATGCTCTTTGGAAAAATTCAAAGTTATGTTCTCACCATGGATTGATAATTTTCGTCGACAGGGTGAAGATATTTGTGCAGCTGCAATTAGAGAAGTGAAAGAAGAGACAGGAGTAAGTTTCAGATTTGGAATTTCTGTTTTCAAGTAAACATAGCGTTCAACTGCAGGCGTGATTCTAAGACTCTTGTTTTTGATTCGTTGTAGATTGACACAGAGTTTGTGGAAGTTTTAGCATTTAGGTAAGGGATTTTCTTCATAATATGCACCTTGACCTCATATCTTCGTCTGTTGCCCTGTTTAATTTTTCTGTCTTGCTCTTTCTTTATCTCTCTACAGGCAAAGCCACAAGTCATTCTTTACAAAATCAGACCTGTTTTTTGTTTGTGTGTTGAAACCTCTATCCTTTGACATCCAGAAACAGATTATCGAGATTGAAGAAGCCAAGGTAAATTGATGGAGAATGAATCCATGATATAGTTTATCTATTCTTTTGCTTTTTAATAAAATTATATTAGCTTCTTGTTTTTAAAACAGAGGCTGCAGAGTTTATTCTCATGTAAATGTATGGGGTTCCTTTTTACCTGCCTTTACGTGTTTGCGTTAATTCTTATGTTTCTTTTCCCCAATTTCAATGAAGAAACTAAAGTGTACTAAACCAACCACATACTTGCATCAGAACTTTGGCATCCATATGATAAGCTTTTCCAATTGTCAGAAAGCAGTATTTTTGTTTCACGAGCCTCCCTCTGGCTCTCAGGTGTCAGTCTTTAACAACTTTCTTTGGCTCTTTAGCCTGTAAAGTTATGCTTGCAACTTCGACGAAAGGCCAAGTTCTTGAACACAAAAGATCTTGTTTAAGATATGCATTAATGGCTTTGATGGGATGCAAAACGGGTTGAATCTAGATTGCTTGAAACCCTTCAAGGTGACAAAAGCACGAAGAAGTTTTCCTTCTTTGCCACTACAGGAGATGGACTTGTGTCAATGCTGACTGATCGGAACTCGTTGCCCAATTGACTGCTGTCTCCTCTCTCCCTTGATAATAATCATGCAGTTAATGGAAAAAAAGGACGCTATGGCTGTATTGAAATTTGGTTTATTTTCTAAAGCTTTTGTTTCTGATAATTTTCTTCAGTGGATGCCTGTTGAGGAGTATGCAGCCCAACCATTCATCCAAAATCATGAACTCTTCAACTTAGTTGCCGAAATATGCAGGGCAAAGTCAGATGCCGACTACACCGGGTTTTCCCCACGGTCTACATCTACAGCTTCTGGAAAAACAAGCTATTTGTACTTCAACAACCAGGATCTTGACCGCATACAGCTTTCTGGTGATTATCACTAAAGTATGTCGATTTGCAGAACAGAACCTTTTGATCATACTCGTAGTGGCTGGGAGTATGACCTCTATCGGACGAAGAATGCCAGAGGAATAAGTTAAAGCTGTTCTCTTATATATACTTGCCAGTTCATTTATGTATTTTGGTTATGTGTAATATAGGAAAAAGTGCCAAAACTCCTTTAGTTCTACTGTGTTCTTAGTACACTTGTTGACCAGTTTGTTGCGACTTTGGGAATTAGTATCGTTTCCTAAAGCAGTTTGTTCCATTTGTTCACTGTAATACAATTTATATAAATTTCTTCTGTAATCATATTGTTAGAGATCTTCATGAATAAAATAAAGCTCTTGCGTTTCTTGTCAAACCCAATTTAGTTGTTGTTGTTGTTGTGGTTTTTTTTTTTTTAATCAATTGTGTGTTTAAGGTGCTGGTTGATGCTACTCTCTTTTTACAAGGATAAAGCTAATGGTACATGTTAGACCTGACCGACAAAATAAATGACTTATTAACGGTACCATGTTTGAACAGTAACCAAAAGTAATTCTGTGTAAAGTAAAATGTAGAAAAATAAAACAAACACAGCGATATGATTATTTAGCGTGGTCAAAACTCTCGCGGGAAAAACTATGCGTGCTTCTCACATCAAGAGATAAGAAGGATCCATTATACAGAGTTACGGTTATAAAGTTTGAAATTAGAAGAGTGCCTAGAATCTACATTAACATAGAACCCATGATATTCCTTCTGTGGCTCGCCCTCCTTTAGACTCCTCGTCCTACTCCATATCACCTTTGCTCTCCTTTTGTCTAACTAACGTGCTCCAAGCTTGCAACCCACCAACAATCCTCCTCTAACCTTCTAGATTGGAACAAATGCGTCAGTGCAAGAGAGGGATGAGGGCAATATATTGAAGTCTAAAACACTAGGTTTTTTTCACTCGGGTTTTCTCTCACAATAAAACTCTAAAGATGAATCACAAGACATGATCCTTTAAATAGGCAAAGCCTAGTCATCCAGATTCATTCTCCTAAATCTAGGGTCAAATCTCCTTAAAATTAGAATAAAATTCGGATCTTAGCTATCAAATCTTCACTTTGAAACAAATGAGGAAAGCTTGACTCTACTGTGTCAAAAGTTGTCTTAACAGATGTATTCACATTTTGAATGTGCAAACAAACGAACGTTGTCTACAATAAAAAAATAGAAACTAGAAACAAAACACGAAAGTCAACTCTATTAGTTTCCCTTTTACTTGGATTTATTTTGAATTTTATTAAAAAAATCTCAATCAAATAAACCTGAATAAATCAAATAAATACCCAGTATTATTTACAAAACTTTCCACAAAAAGATACCGAAAAAAAAACAAGTAGTTTCCTATTCTTGAAAATCAAAACTCATCACCATCAATTAAAACAAGTTGGGAAACTCAATAAAAAGAGATCCGAAAATATTCAGGAAATAATTCCTAATATCACAACAAAATCATACATATTTTTAATAATAGATTGTAACACAAAAATAGGAATAAAAAACTTAACAGTACAAGTGACTCCACTACTCGTATTAGTCTTAGAAATGTACACGACTCACTCATTATGAGTAGTGGTGCTTGTAATACATGGATCATATATAATGACCTAATATGTAATATCACAAGCACCAGAACAATACTACCGCATAGCGCTGCTTCTTTACCAGTGTTTGTGATATTACATGTTAGGTCAATAAATGTATCTCATAGTTTTAAGTTTTTCTCAATGTATCCCACCGTTTTTAGAACTGAAACATAAATGGGCACTTGAGGAGACGTGCGATTCAGAACTGAAACTAGCAGGAGTATTGAGGCTTGATCCATAGAATTTAGAATTCCAAGAAACCCATTGAACATTGAAATATCGAGGACATTTCTCAGTATCTAAAGCATCATGATAACAATCTTCCAAACCTTCAAGTGGCTATTTGAAAGCTCCTTGTTGAATGTCAACCTTGAATTCATTCCTAAATCAACCGACAGTAATGCAATGCTTATAAACGCTAAGATTGATTGAGCAAGTGTTGCAATGGAAGGCATACAGATACTTCTCTTTCCTTTTTAAGTAATAGGAGGATAGTGCAAGCGCTCAAGGAGACATTGAATAGTGTGCCGATAGATCTTAGCACAGAGGACAACTTCATTTTAAAAAAGCACACTCGTTGTATATTTTTCATCTTGTATCACTCAAAATAGTCTTCCATGCTTGCTAATCAAGAAATGCATCATAGTTTATTCTCCCATCATGCTTAGATGCATCAAGTTCTATCATGCAAAAGATATCCCGTTCATTACGATGGACATGAGGCTGTTGACGACAAAAATGTTCAAGAAGCCTACCCCAAATTGTCGATTAGCTCTAACAATTGGGAATTCGATATCAAAGTTATCACCTACAAAATGTTTATATTAATCAATAAGGAATCTCTTGATGGTGAACATCTGCTGTTCTCTTAGTTTTCTCGGCAAACTCGGTGGTAAGCCTTGCGGAGGGACCGGAGGATGATGGAAAAGAAACGTTCTGTGTTGGTGGCGTTGTTAGCAACCGAGATTGTTGTGTTGTGGATGTCATTGGTAGCTGGCATGGAGCATTCTTCTGAACCACTGTAGATTTACTTTCCTTTTTTTTCTTTTTTTTTTTTATTTGCATTTTTAGTGCTTCAAATTTTTTTCTTCTCTCCTTTGTGTGTAATTTATTTATTTATTCATTTTTTTAGCTTTTCCCCCTAATACCTTATATCTTTTCAGATTCACTTCATTATTTTTGTAAATGTATATCATTAAAATACCTTTTTAATGTATCTTTATTATTCTTGTCTTTTTCATTTTGGTTCCAAAATATTTTTCTACTTACATACACACATACATATATATATATATATATATATATATATATGTTGCACTTTTAGCCTCTATTTACTAGGAGAGATGGAGAGAAGGAAGGATGGAAATGTGAGGGATGGAGATGATTATAGTAATTATTGACGGTTAAAATTCGACAATAATAACTCTCATAAATAATCCTCACCATGATGTTTATTCACTCGATTTGTGTATCGAAAAATGGCCGAAAATGAAATAAGAATACCGTATATTATAGTGGTTTACTCATTGAGAGTTATGTCTACTTTGAGAGGTTTTTCACTAGAGATTTAATTTCCTTTGTTTTTTTGTTTGGTTTTTCTTTGGTTCTCTTTCCTTTTTCATTAGCCTTTTTAGTGCTTCATTTTTTTTCTACTCTTTTTTATATGTGTGTTTTGTTTATTCATTTATTTCTTGTAGCTTTCCCCCTAGTACCTTATATATTTTCAGATTCACTTTATTTTTTTTGCAAAAATATATCATCAAAAAATCTTTTTAATGTATCTTACTGCATCTGGTTTTACAATGTCTAAATTATTTTATTAAATATCTTTCAAATTTTGATCTTATTTCTTTCTGTTAAGCTTTTCTTGCCTTTGTCATTTTGGTTCCAAAATGTTTTCCTACTTACATATACATGCATGCATGCATACATACATACATATACATATACATATACATATACATATACATATACATAGATATATTTTTGTTAGCACTTTTAGGTTCCATTTAGTAGGAGTGATAGAGAGGAGGAAGGATAGAGAATGATGGAGGGGTGGAGATGATTATAGCAATTGTTAACGGTTGAAATTTGTCTACAATAACTCTCGCAAATAATCCTCACCGTGATGTTTATTCACTTGATTTGTGCATTAAAAAATTGTCGAAAATGAACTAAGAACACCAGAAATTATAGTGGTTTCCTCATTAAGAGTTAAGTCCACTTTGAGAGGTTTTTCACTACATTTGAGAGGGAAAACACAAGTAGCAATTTTGCTTAGAATGCGACTTGTTTTCTTGTTCCAAGGTTTTAGCCCTATTTATATGTAGCCTTTTTTCATAAATGAAATAGATTTAAATATATTAATCTTCAAATTAATGTGACTATTATCTTCCCCAAGTGAATCCAATCATGATACCCTATCTTTTTAGGAGTACATAAAGGCCAACATCCAATGATCTTCACCATTATATGGCATAAAATAACATTAGCGAGGTCTAAATGAGGCGAAGACAAGGGTGAGGCAAGGTTTGGGCAAAGTAAAGACTATGGCAGTGGAGGCAACGATGAAGGCAAGATTAGATGATGAAAGTGAGAAAGAGAGAGGGGGTATAAGAAAAGAACTAGAACGACATAGAGAGGTGAGAGACTAGTGAGTAGTATCGTTTTGGGTTTTTTGGGGTTTGATTTTTTGAACTCTACACTTATAACAGATTATTAGACACCGGTTTCTTAGAAACCGTTATTAAATACTATGTATTAGATGACGATTTCTTTAAAACAATCATCTAAAGTGCAACATGAAAATCTAAAACATAGAGGTCGTCTTCACGCGACGTTACTTATGACAACATTTTATTAAAAACCGTCATCGACTAGGCTGTCGTTGAATGAATTAATTGTAGTAGTGTTTATACTTTCTTCTAAAAGATTATAGCATATAAAAGCTTTATATTGTAGACGATTCAAACTTATATCTTAAACAAAAGATAAGTTTTTTTTTTATTAATGAATGATAAATGAAATACTAAAATGTATCACAAAGAGTAAGATTTATAGCTTGTTTAGCAAAAACGGTTCGAGCTATTTTTATTGTTTTAACCATTTTTTCTATTTAATGTTTTCTTTTACAAAATTTAAACTAAAAAGATGATTGAAACATGAAAAGTAAAAAAAAAAACAATTCGAACCATTTTCCCGAATAAACACTTACTATGGTGATGTCTTTTTCTTCTTACACGTCCTTGGTTAACTAAGAACTACCCTACCTAGTTCAAAGCTCAAGGTCAATAGAAACGCTATCTTATATCAACAAAATAACTCAAATTAAAAACATAACCATCATAACAACATAATCATAATCATACTACCTTATATCAATAAAATCACCCAAATCAAAAGCATAACCATCATAACAACATAATTACAATCTAAAAACAACTACATCATACAAAATTTTCAACATTTTTCAAAAATAAAAATAATTAAAAACTCACACAATTCAATACCCATTAAAACTAGAGGTTGGAAACTTAGTAGTGGCATCAAGCGACTAGCGGGAACGACGAGTGGTGACAATGACAGGTGGAGACTATGATGGCGGCAGTGGTAGCAGAAGTGGAAGAGAAACAAGGGAATTTTTTTCCATTTTGGGGGATTTTTTAGAGTTTTTTCGAGGATTTTTGGGCTATATTGTAATCTAGAGCAAAATGTGAATGAAATAGGTTTTTTAGGGTTTGGGAGGGATTTCAACCTGTTGGAATGAGAGAATCGGAGAGAAGGAGAGAAGAAAGTTGGAAAAATGGGGGAAAAGATTCTGTGTTTTGGTTTATATGCAAAACTTTTTGTGACACCATATGTCATCGTAAATACCTAAAATGTTGTCGCTATTAGTAATCACAATGACGCCAAGTAGATTAAGCTTTAAAAAATTGAAATGGTTTTCGAAGTTTCTAGAACCAACTTTTGTGACAATATTTTTTAAAGTCATCGCATATAGTTTTTGGGAAACCACCAAAACTTCCACCAATTTTTTCTCCAAAATATTAAATACTCAATCATTTGCGACGACACTTCGTCACAAATAACTTCATAAATAAATATCTTTAACTTATTAGCGCCAGCTGTATTCTATTGGTATTTGCAACAACAATGTCATCACAATTATGTGTGAATTGCCCCAAACTTGCTCGCACCATATTACTTTTGGTGGCGTTACGTAATTGTGACGACATATGTAAGGGTAATTTCTACTTTATTTGCGACGACATGCTGTCGCTCACGTGGTATCTCTGCGATGGCATGTCGTCACAAATAATAATAGCGATGACATGTTCAAGGTAAACAAATGACCGTTTTTTTCGGCAACATGTCTTAAATAACATTATTAGCCTTATGTTGTTGGTAAAGCCCTCGTTTGTAGTAGTGACATAGTACACATCTTGGATTCCCTTATAGATCTAAGGTGGACTATTGATGCAAAGTCATAGGTACTGACTCGCACCCACACTCAAACTTTAGAAAGCCAAAAGATTTTGGAACTAATTTGGTTTAGGGCTCTGCACTCTATATTTAACTAACTAGCCTACTATGCAACAAAACACGTGGACTTCTACAAAGAGGTTGGATATGAAATGTCACGTTTAACTCTCATTTTTAAGAATTCAATGCCTAACCATTAAACTGGTCCCTTCCCCCCCCTCTGATAGATCATGATTCAAAAACTCCTTTTGCGATTCTCAGAGATCCCGTGGTTGTTCAAAACAAGGGCACGCCAAACCGCCTAAAACAAAGAGCAAACACGGATGATAATGAGATCACAAATAGCTCCAAAATTATGTACTGATTGAGTTTATATACCATTCTTAAACCTTTTTTTTTTTTTTTAAATTAGAGTCTGGTGCTAATATTATATAAGCATAAGAAATTCTAAGTTACAAGAACATTGCTACTTCCTTGTCTATCTTTTATATCTTTATAACAATAACAAATAATTTATAGTAGCAGATGATTTCATGGGTGCCTTCAACCAGTTTGTTGCAACCCATAATCTAGTATATACGACTTTCCACCGATAGAGTCTATACTCATGAGGCATACACTTGAATGAATACTAGGATACTTAAATCTTGTTCAATCCTTTTATTTCTTCATGCCGTACGTCAGACTATAGATACCACCTTCAAGCACAAATGATATGTTAAAGTCATCTTTTATGTACATATTTCAAAAAGATCTTTTGCCATGTCGTTTATGTTTTTATTCAACTCGCCTCCTAACGATTTCAATTTGAACGTCACTTAAATCCTTTTTGGAGTAACTGGTTACATCTTTATGACTATAGGTTTCCTTTACAAATCGTTGGACATGAGCTTTTGCATTTTTTCCCAAGCCTAACTACCTATTTTTCTAGCTTGCAAAATTGCTTCAAACATCTGTAAAGCAATTATATTTCTGTCTTCCCTGACATGATCTACTGTCTCTTAACACATTCCCCTTACTGCCTGAACTCTCCCTTCAAAGATAAGGTTGTTCTTTGGCACAATTGCCCCTTACACAATATTTGTCCCTGACATTCTGATTTCCTTACGCCAAAAAGATCCTCTATGAGTATGTTGGACGGCCGTTTTCCGTATATAAGACCTTGCCTAGATATATATATATATATGTATATGCATGCATGTATGTATGCATATGAGAAATTTAACAATGAGACTCTCTAGAAATTCTCAAAGATGAAATAACTTTTTTAACACCATTGGATTAAAATAATAGAGTGTAGAATGTAAGATGTATCAGTATAGCTAAATATAACATTTACATTTTAATTTTACCCATATTTAAAAAAAAAAAAGGAAAAAATTGTCGTTCTCGAGTAATTGGAGTTGTCCTTTCAAAAAAAAGGAAAAAAAAAAAAAAACTAGTGTCGCCGAAGGAGCTCGTTGGCATTTGGTCAGAGAGGAAAAATCACTGTGGGTTGCCATTGGAGGGACAAGACGAGTGATCGTGATTCATAACCACTGTGGCGACGAATCATGACCTCTATCCTGAAGGAAGGTGGGTTTAGAATTGTGATTTGCTGAGAAACTGCTATAGTGATAGAATCAAGACCCGCTGTCGCGACAGAAGATGGGTCGCGACCAAGGGTGGGTCAAACCCACCATCACGATCTGGGGTTTCTAGGGTGACCCCTACCTTGATCTAAATATTTACCAGTTCATGTCGTCGCTAGTGACCTCTTTCTGGCAATGATGGATCACTATGACGGATCACTGAATAGGGTCACGAATGGACCAAAAATCCCATTATAACAAAGTTCAATCTTGAGCCACCAAATCGTTTCTCGTTTCAAAATTTTCTTTTTCTTTAATTTAATATATGGGTCTATAAATTCAACATTAGAATCTTTCTTTCTAAAAAAAAATTATAATATATGTCTAAATTATTCTTATAAAATTAAAATCTAACACAATATTTAAAATATCTTAAAAATGTCTTTAATAATATAGTAATTATTTTATTAATATTATATATTGTACTATATAATTACATATAAATAATTTTAATGATATTATTATAAGACATTTGTAGAATTTTTACAAATTAGAGTCATATTTTAATTCAATAAACGTAATTGCATCAATTGTCTCCTTAACCCAAAATCTAAAAATGGAATCGAAGCTATTAATGGATGGAGATCTCCTGTTTCCCTCTCCTTGTCTCTCTCCCTCTCTCTTCAATAAGATTATTCCACAATGCTTAAATTTGCCAACTCAATTAAACGTTGTATAGTAGGCACAGACACTGACATTTCAAACTTAAATGATGTGGCAAAATTTCATTTGAGAGACGGGGAGAAAGACAGAGAAAGGGGCACAAAGTCCGTTACTAATTTCCACAACCAGGGCCTTGGTTTGTTCTTAGTCTTTACCTTTTTTTTGGCTCTTACAAGAATTCTCTTGTTCAAACAAGAGAAGTCATGCATTGGAAGGGAGAAAAAAGTAAAAAAGTGAGTCCATATGGTTGTAAGAGATTTTGCACCAGATCGATCATGAGTTCATTTAATTTAAATTTATATAGTCCTTTTTTTAATTTGTTATAATTTCAGTAAAAAAAAAGAAAAAAAAAGAAGAAGATAGAGATTGAGAGAGAGAGAAGATGCTTCAAAACGACAACATCCATTTAATCGTCTTCGTCATAAACAAAATCCCATGCACCAAACTCAAGTTCTCGACATTTAAAATAAGGGGACCATTATAAATCCAATTAATACCCACCACAAGACTGTCTCTCATGGATAAGCGTCTCATCGTAGCAATTCCAATGGAAGACGAATTTCATAATGGCCAATGGCAGCCATAAAATTTTTCCTACGATGCTTCAATTCTGGCAAATAAAAATGTGAAATGTGGGCCTTGGAATATTTGTTAACTAAGAAAAAGCTTTAGATTTTTCTTTTTATTTTTTATTTTTAACTTCTCATTTGGCGTAAGGAGCTGAGGAAAGATCAATTCAATAGTTGTTGTAACATACTGTACAACAGAGGATGTTAGGACAAGAAATTAACAGCCTGGATTTGGTAGTGTTGGAAACAAAATGTTAACAATTATTTTATATTATATGCTTTTTGCGCCTTTTTTTTTAGAGAAAAAAAGTAGTGATATATATGAAATGGCCATTTGCTGACGTGGAGTCACCAACCATGTCCGATCTCATGCATATAGCTTCTTTCATACCAGTCTGGCTTTTCTTCTCAAGTATGCTGCCACCGACAGTTGTGGGTCCCAGAGCTTAACCACTTGATAATCTCTAATTTGAAAGAAAACATAAAAAATGGACGGCAAGTAGGAGAAATGAAACATCACCATGACCATGCAAAACGTGCCAAAAAGAATAATGGGGGTTAGAAAATGACACCCTTTCTTTAAAATATGCTAGATAACAGTGGAATCTTAACCTGCAAATGAAGTGCTTCTTTGTTTGTAGATTCAATTGGTAGTTTTTTCTACCTAATTTGCATCTCTTATTTCTACTTTCATGCATATTATGGAAGATAACAGTGGATTTTAGCATGCAAATTAAGTTTTAGCGTGCAAATTAAGTTTTTCCTTGTTTGTAGCTTCAATTGGTAGACTTTTCTATCTAGTTTGCATGTCCCAATTCTTCTTAACTGTACATTAATGTTTCAACACTGATGTAATCTTTTACAATGCCAACCTAGATTTGATTTAAGGATAGTATGGTACAGAAATAATGATTTGGCTTAAATTTCTATTCACTTGAAGGTCAGTTCGTGATGTTTTAACATGAAAATCCCAGTTTTATAGTAACTGCTCATGTTAGAGTAATTAGGATGACCTTTGTTGAGGTGTTGGGTTTACTGGCCGGAGCCAGACAGGTACCTCGAACGTATTGTCGGAGAGGTTGCTCGGGGAGCCTCCACGTGGATTTGTCTCCCATGAAGAGAGCGCGTTCTCCAAGAGTTGAACCCATTTCCTCTTGAATAAGAGGGTCTTAGGGTCTATCCCATATACCAATCCAACTATCAAATTGGTACCCAACACCTCAACAACCTTAACTGTTTAGTAGATTTGGAAAAAAAACCATAAACAATGACAATTTATGCCAATATTAGTACCAAGCCTATTAATTTTTTTATTTTTATTTTTATTTTTTTTGCAAAAAAAGTAGCCAATGTGGAATGAAAAGAATAATTTTCATTAGCCTATAAGCCATGGCTAATTAATGTGTGAGGATGCACTAGGGGCAGAACAAAAGTTGAGAGGGGGTCCAGCATATTCATTTGCACTAATTTTTCCACATATCTGCCAATCGTTTTGAAAATCTTGCTGTTTAGAGGTCCATATCACCATTGATCAATGATCAAGTCTCTAATAAATGACAATCTAGAAGAAAGTTAAGTCCCAACTAATTCTTTTTTTTTTCCTTTTTGAAGGAACTAATTCATAAATATTACTCTATTAAAAAAAACTGGGGGTTGGGACTTGGGACATTTAATAGAGATTAAATAAAATTGTCTGCTTTTTCTGTCCTATGCTTCCTTTCAGCGATTTGATAATATAACGTGGTCCACATCGCTTTCTTTATTCAAGAAAGCATATGTTGTTACCGGTCTTGCAAGTTAGGAACATAAGAGTAAGCGTGCATTATTTGACCAACAAAAACAATGGATTCTATTTATAGCAATATTGTTTATAATCTAGTTCATTTATGTGTCCGCAGATATGATCATAATACAGTCATGAAAGGATTTCAAAATAATAATAATAATAATACAATAAATTGTGAAACAGTTGGTAACTCTCTAATTATGTTCTAATTTCCAAACCGGCATTTAGATTAACTTTTCTCCAAATTTTGAAGCATTATTAGTTGCAAATCCCATATATATATATATATATATATGTATGTATTGAGACTAAAATCACTTTGCTGCTCAAGAGTGATAAACTACTAATTTCTTTTTTTTAAGCTTTATACAGTAAAATATCTTTATAGATTATTGTTGTTTTAAGACTATAGATTTGATTAAAATCCTATTAAAGTGGTAAAAATGTAAAGATATATCGAAATATATAGTTGTTCACACTCGACCTTAGAACTATCCGGTTTTTTTCTAATCAATAAACTTATCAAAAATAACATTAAAAAAAGAAAAAGGAAAAAAAAAAAAAAAACCCCAATAATAGAATTAATGGACCCACCGCTACACATGCCCTCATCAACCCCTCTCAAGTCCAAGTTGTCACTAACGCCAACCAAATCCCATCATTCCAACATTAAAAGCACACACCTCTCATCTCCTCACCATTCCTCCTCTAGCATCTCCAATTAATCATTCCAACCTACCTACGAAATTACCAAGTGTTCGCCAAGATGCCGCAAAGACAATCAAAACTACCATTCCTCCCTCTCCTCCTCTTCTTCGTCTCCCTCTCCCTCCCCTCCACTTCCAACGCCCACAACATCACTCGCATTCTAGCCAAGTACCCCCAATTCTCCACCTTCAACAGCTACCTCACCAAGACACACTTGGCGGCGGAGATAAACCGGCGGCTCACTATCACGGTCCTTGCGGTGGACAACGGCGCGATGTCGACTCTCCTCTCGAAGGGCTACACTGTGTACACCATCCGGAACGTGCTGTCCCTTCACGTCCTCGTCGACTACTTTGGCGCCAAGAAGCTCCACCAGCTCACAAAAGGCACCACCCTCGCCTCTAGCCTCTTCCAGGCCAGCGGCGCCGCCCCCGGAACTGCCGGTTATGTCAACATCACGAATCTTAAAGCCGGTAAAGTCGGCTTCGGCGTTGAAGACAATGATGGCCAGCTCAATGCCCGGTTCGTTAAGTCTGTTAAGGAGATCCCGTACAACATCTCAGTCTTGCAGATCAGCCAGGTTTGCAGTTATAACATTGCTTGCTGCACTAGTGGTTATCTTGATTTGAGATGAAGAACAAGTTTCTTGTGGTTGTTATTACTATTGGCTTTTCTAGATTGATGATAATTGATAATGCGATGTCCCACAGCATCGTGCAAAAGAACTAGCAATCCCCATATGGCATTCCACTCTTGGAAAAACTCAGTGACATGCAAATTAATTAGGGAATTTTTATAATGGCATGTTTTTAAACTTATTTTTTTTAAAATGTTTACATGTTTAAATGTAGCACAATATGTAATAAAAGTGATAATATGACGTACATTTTTTTTAAATCCTGTATAAATAAGTATATATTAAAAAAAATATGACGTGACATATACTTTTCTCTTTTTAAACAGCTATATGCCATTCTCCAAAAAGTAGTGTGAGATAGTGGGTGGGCCTAATATTGACATATAATTTACTCATTTAATTAGTTATATTCTAAAGTATTACTAAAAAGATGATGAGATCTGTGATTGTCTAGTGATCCAGATCCACACTTTAATTTCATTTTGAGATTTAGAGTTATATATATATATACACACACACATACACATTTAAAATATTACTATTCTCTAAACACTAACGGTCCGTTAGTAACGGAGCCACCCTCAATAATTAATTTTCAGATGCACATAAAAAAAATTACAATATATTTTTCTCTAAAAGAATTATTCTCACAATATTGATTGACACTGATTATTACGCTTGCTGCTCCGTGACACTGAGCTGTCACTTTTCCTATTTTATTAGTTACAACGGAATGAAAATTGACCGTTGTTTGGACAGATATTGACCTCAGCTGAAGCCGAGGCGCCAACTGCGGGGCCAAGTGAGCTGAACCTAACGACTATTCTCTCAAAGCAAGGCTGCAAAGCCTTCGCCGACTTGTTAATAGCCACTGGAGCCGACGCCACTTTCCAAGCCAATATCGAAGCCGGCTTGACGGTGTTTTGCCCAACTGACGGCGTCATCAAAGGTTTCATGCCCAGGTACAAGAACTTAACGGCGCCCCAGAAGACGTCCTTACTGCTATATCACGGCATCCCCGTTTACGAGTCAGTCCAGATGCTTAAGGATAATAACGGCGTCGTCAACACTTTAGCCACGGACCGCGCCAACAAGTACGACTTCACGGTGCAAACCGATGGCGAAGACCTGACTTTGGAGACCAAAGTAGTAACGGCCAAGGTTATGGGGACGTTAATTGACCAGGAGCCGTTAGGCATTTATAAGCTTAACAAAGTTTTGCTGCCTAGAGAGCTGTTTAAGCCGACCGTAGCCAAGTCAACCAAAGAAGCCGATGCCCCTGAAGCCGATGCTCCAGAAGCCGAGTCGGATGATCGGACAGCCGACAACGATAGTGGGGCACCTGGAATGGACGGTGGAAGATTGGCCATGGTCCTTTTATGCATGTGCATGGGGATTTTACTTATGTGATTAAGTTAATTAAGGTTTTGCATTTGCCCCTTACCATACAGCCGAGAGCTCTATTTGTGGAGCTTTTGAATTTTTTTATTTTCTTCATCTTGCTGTGGAGAATAAATTATATTGGCGGGGCCCACTGCTTGATTGAGCATCTTTCTTATGTTTTTTTTTTTCTTAAAGAACATATGTAAAATGTATAGTGCCGTTTTGTTTTGCATAATTTGTGAAATGCGAATTATTTTGTTTTTCAAAATTAAAGCAATTTTTTTGACATATTTGTTTATTAAGTGAACTTAGATCCTTTATTTAAAGCCATTGTCCCAATACTTGTCTAAAAGGGGGTTGCATCATATTAATGTTTAAAAGATTGCTTATTTTGAATTATTATTCCAATGTTTGAGATAAAATTCCATAATATATATATATATATACACACACACACACACACATAAATACCCTTTAAATATGAGAACTCCACTCGACAATTACAATACTTGTGTCAAAATATTTTTTGCTACAAAATTATGTTTTAATTTAAAATTTCTGTCCTTGCAAGTGACACTTCTAAAATAAAATTTCATATGGATCGTCATAAACTAAACCACTCCATTCATATTAATTACCATTGAAAGTCTCCAAATTGTTCTCCTCCTCTAATAGCCAGCGTTGGCATTTCAGACAATGAAACTCATCAGCAAGGCGAATTTCAAGAAGCTCCCTTATGTTTTGACAGTCGAATCTATGTTTTGACGGTCGAATCTCCATCCCTGACTTTTGTTCTCGTTTCTTAGGTATAGTGTTATTGAGTAAAAATGTTGTAAGTAAAAATGTGGTGGTGAACCATGTTCAAGAATTTGTGGATAGAACAAGAAAATGAGACTAAAAAAATCTGAAAATAAGAAAGGGCTTGAGGCATATGAGAATACTTTTTTAAAGGATTTATTTGCCTCCACTACTAAGTTTGCTAACGGCTATAACGGCAAATTACCCCACGATACAATAAATACTTGAACACAATGTCTAGTAATAATATTGAGTTCTTGAACAAAATTAGAAACCTATAATTTTCTCTAAAGATTTAATTACTCAAAAGGTATCATTTTATGAGCCATTGCAAATATATGATCATGCAACCTTTTATACACAAATGTACCTTTTCACGTAAATGTACCTCTTCATGTAGCATCACAACTATTATAATGAATACATCCTCTGTCCCAAAAGTTCTGTCTGCACTATCTTAGCGTCGTGGTTTCAATTTTTAGCGCTACGGTGTTGCACCCTGATTCCAATAATAATATACCAGAAACATATGTATTTTCATATTTTTATGCATGTTTTTGATCTTTTAACACTTGAGAGATATATTATAATCTTTCTTACAGATTATAGAGAAGCGTGATAAGTATTTCCGAATTCCACCAACTCCATAGTCCCAAGGTTGAACAATTTTAATTCAGCGTGTCTTTACTCATGTTGTTCCAATTTTTATTTGAATGCGAAACTGCAAGACCTAGTGATAACATATATATACATATACATATATATTGGCTTACGTGTCTGAATTTGTAATCGGTATATTGAAGGAAGCTAGAGGCTTTTTTATCTGTATATTTACGTGAATTTTTATTTGTAGACAGAGATTAGGAATCCGACTTTAGATAGTGAATTTTAGTTCGAATCAAGTAGTGAGTACACTTGCACCCAATATTATCTTTTCAGGCGAAATCTATCATTTTTTTTTTTTTTTTTTTTTTTTGTGAAATAGGGACCTTCATGCAACAAATGTTAGGTGAAGAGTGCAATATTATCAATTCTTTTTTTTTTTTTTTTTGAAACATGAGTGAAGGGAATCGAACTCTTCACCTTTACTTCTCAGTCCTTACATTTAACACTAAATAAGTAAAATCACATTGATACAAAAACAAGATTACTGCTAGTATCCGAGGAAAACCATAAAAGTACCTGTGACATCTATTATACCCACCACTTCATCCAGCTTAACTCCCTAACATAAACATTTTTCTAACTCGTGTGCTGCATAGAAATGCTTTCCGGACTCTTAAAAATGCTTATCTTTATAATGCCAACTTATGCTTTATTTATACAATTTCTATTTGACATGTAGAATTTAAAGAAAGTCCTTACTTTATGATCCCTCTTCCGCATTTTATTCTAAAAACAAAAATTAGTAACTTTCTATTCCACCTTCTCTACTCAAATCCCTTGTACGCATTTTTTTTTTTATTTCTTGATTCATCTCACTAAGCAAGATTTCAGTTTTCTTTTTCATAGAAATTGAATTTTGGTTATTGTAGTTTTTTTATGATTTCTATTGGGAAAAAAACTAAGACTATACTTGGTAAAAGTTTAGTTCTTTAGAAATTTGTAAGCAAAAGAACAGAAATCCCTCCTTATATTATTTATGTATCATACACCTACTTATTTTCTTAATTTTTTAAGTTCTTTTCTTGTGGTTTTGAATTGACATATTAATCTTTTAGTAATTGGTCTTAAACTAACTCTTATAACTTTTCAAAAATGAGGAAGATGGAGGAACTTTTTGAAAAATAAAAAATAGCTTTTTTAACAATGATACATCATTGATAAATATTAGTATGTCATTGATGTTCATCATTGATTAATATAAGTGCATCACTTATTAGCTAGAGCTTATCACTAATAAATTGATTTATCATGATCTACTAATGATTTATCATCGCTAAATGGAAAGTGCACATTTTATCATATTTTGTATGATTTTTCCTTATATTTATAAGTTTGCGAGTAATTCTTATGTTTTATATGTATTTTGTGTTTTATAGATGTGTTGATTGAAAAGAATAAAAAGGGAATTAAAACGAGGATTTTGAAGCATCAAGATTTTATCCATTTTATTTGGAAAATACTGGATGTTGTAGGATAAGATTTGGTCATAAAACGGAAGAAAAACATTAATTTGCAGCCCCAGACTGGAGGCCATTGCATAGTCGTGCAACCCCTTGTGCTTCCCACGCAGCCCCTTATGCTTCCTACTTAGCCTATTGTGCTTCCCACGCAGCCTATTGTGCTTCCCACACAGCCTATTATGCTCCAGCATGCTTGCCCATCAGCTTTGCATGGCCGCACAAGAAATTGCATAGCCAGCACCTTCAACGCTTCTTTGACGCATTTTGAGCCCTAAAACACTATTTTTGTAATACCCCTCAAGCTAACAATAAGCTCATGCAAAGTCTGTTTAGTCAAAATAAAGAGTATTAACCTTTTATTTACATTATATATGTTTTACTTAAAATATTCATTTCATTATAAAAGAGTTTTGAAACTCTTGTTTAATTCGTTTTCTTATTTACAACATATACAATATTCAAAACTAGGATGTGAAGTATACTACAAGATCTAGAGTTAGTAATATATGTCTATTTATAAAACCATAACTGAGCTACTAAGTTTGACAAAACAAGTTCCAAAATAAGCCTCAAAAGCTTATCCAAAAAATGGCATATGAATAACAAATCTCTGTCTGATGGCTCTAGATACTCGTCAACCCCTGAGCTAAAAGCTTAGTAAGCAGAAACTAATGTATAAACATGAGCATTGAATGATAATGCAATAAGATATTTTCCTTTATTAGTTTTCTATCTACAATTCTTTCTTCTTTTGGCATCTTTAAAGTGTGGTACTTAACTTGTAATGATAGGCCGTGTTTTTGGAAGCTTGTTCATCACAATTTGGCTAGTGCAATAATAATAATACAGGGTTTCAATCTTGGTCTTTAGACCTCATGTATTTGTTGTATTCAGTCTTAGTTCTTGTGGCTTTTTTTATCTTGGTTTCTTAACCTCAAAGTATTCACTACCCTTTGTTGGGTCCGTCGGTCCCACCTACGTCTTGTGCCTGCCCGATCATCAATTAGACACCATACCCCATTTTAGATTTAGTTAAAAACACTATTCCCCTTTTTATATCATATCACATGTTCTAATGTAAATGTCATGAATAATGAATGCTTTTCAACAATCTATATTATTCTCAAATAACAACATTCCAATCAATACACCTTAAAACATAACATTACATAGATTTTGTGATGCAGTAAATAAAAGTTTTTACTTACCTCGAGTCTAATTCACATTCAATGAAAAGATCAGTCCTCATAGAATATAAAATGTGCTAGAGGACTAGTATTATAAAATCAAATATCATTTAATTTCAAATAAACCAAACTCATTGATCTAGGCTATATGTTCATATTAGAAGGGTTTTGCATTGAATTAAACACAAAATAAGCTGAGTATAACAATGTCAAAATGCACATTATGGCCAAGGAACATGCTATACTACTAGAAATATATTAAATATAGAGATTAGGTGTTCAATCATCTCAATAAACATGTATATCTACACATTCTTGCTGCATATTACCTAACATCAAATACATAACAATGTTACAATTTTTTGGCCAAATCAGTTTTTAATGAATCTCTAACATTTCCAAACTTTAAATGTCATTGAGGAAAGTAAACGATCTTAGAAACTAATTTCAAGTCATTTAGAAGCATTCAAAATCATTCTATAAACACTTGAAATCAATATAAATAAAAGAAATAATTAGGTTCCATAAAATTCTTAATTTTGCAAAGAAACTAACTTAACTAGTTTAGTTTAAGCTCAAATCTATCCTACTTATTATCTCCACATCTATAGTCATATGCAATAGAAAATAACTTCATTTCATCATAAGAAACATAAATTTAGATATTACTTTATAGGGCTTGAAGTTAAGGTTCTATTGGAGGTCAAAACACTTGATTTTCAAGCTTAAAATGATGTAAACTTGGCCTGTTTTATGTAACCCAAATTTATATGACCTTGTTTAAGTTTTTATGAGCTTGAGGACATGAAAAATGGAAAGAAAGAAGCAGGGAAAGGCCTAGTCGAATTTGGGACTGGTAGGGAAGAAAATAAGCAAAAATAGAGTTTTCTTGTGCATTTGACTTAATCAAAAGAATGTAGGTTGAAGGAGGAGGTTTCTTAGGAGCTTTTGCCACCTTTTTTCTAGGGTTTGACATATAGAAAGAGTGCTAAGTAGAAAAGAATTTAGCTAATACTTAATCAATTAAATCAAGTATAAAAAAGTGTAACTTAGTTTTCTATAACCTAGTCAACCAATCAATCAAATTCCACCATTTTGCATACTTTTAATTCTAATAAAATCTAGCTATTTTCAAGGTATAAATAGGCAAAACAATTAGTTTAGAATGCATTTAAAGTGAAAAAAAATACTTTCCAACCAATTCGTAACCATTTAGCACACTAATCTTCCTTAATCGAGAAATCGAGCTTTTCATTGTAATTAGGACTTCAAAAATATGTTAGATCATATATTAATATTTTGATATCATATTCAATTAATATAAGTATATTTATGCATGATTCAATCTTAAAAAGAATAAATACTTATGTTCATAAAAATATGCTTCCTATATGCTAGTATTTAAATAATGCATGTTTGCTAAATGTATAGATATGCAAGATGCTTATTATTGGCTAATTGTGAGTTAATTGGGCATTAAAATCCTCTCCTCCTTATAAAATTTTGTCCTCAAAATTTGACATACTGAAAAACTGAATACTTATTCCACATCTCTTCTTCTCTTTCCTAAGTGGCCTCTTCTATTGAATGATTCCTCTATAAAACCTTAACAAGTTCAATCTTTTTGGTCCTCAACTCCTTTCTTTTCTATCAAGGATCTGTTTTGGTTTCTCTTTATATGCTAAATTAGACGTTATTTACAATGGCTCAAAACTTAAAACATGTGAGGGATTAGGAATGTTCTCCTTGAGCATGAGCACATGAAAGACATCATATACGCTGGATAATGATGAAGGTGAGGCCAAACTATATGCTCTGTTACCAACTCTTTTTAGAATTTCAAATAGGCCAACATACCTTAGGCTTAGCTTTCCTCTTTTCCTAAATCTCTTAATGCCCTTCATTGGAGTAGCCTTTAGGAAAACTTGATCTTTAATAGTAAACTCTATATCTTTTCTTCTTTTGCCTGCATAGCTCTTTCATCTACTTTGTGCTGTCTTTATTCTTTTGCATATCTTTTCCACTACCTTAGTAGTTTTCTATATCATCTCTGGATCAAGTAATTCCCTTTCTCTAATTTCTTCTTAATGAACTAGAGATCTACATTTTTTTTCCATACATTACTTCATAAGGCACCATTCCAATCGTTGCTTAGTAACTATTGTTGTAAGTAAATTCTACTAGAGGAAGCATTATATCCCAACTCCCTTACACATTGAGCATACAAGCTCTCAACATATCTTGCAGTATCTGAATTACCCTTTCTGACCGTCCATCACTTTAATGATGAAATGCTATACTAAATGTGCGCTTTATTCCCATAACACAATGCAAACTCTTCCAAATTGCAAATGTGAACTTAGGGTCTTTATTAGACACTATTGTTGTAAGTAATCACTCTTCCAAATTGCAAATGTTATACTAAATGTGAACTCTTTCAATAGTGTCTCTATTAGACACTATTGAAATTGACACTCCATGTAATCTAACTATCTCTTTGACATACAATTGAGCATACTAGTCCATGGTATAAGTGGATTTTACTAAAAGAAAATGGACTGATTTGATTAAACTATCCGCAATCACCCATATGGAGTTAAATCCTTTTTTAGTTTTGGAATTCTAAGTACAAAGTCTAGTGTGATGTGTTCCTATTTCCATTCTGGAATTAATAAAGGCTGCAGTAACCCTGCTAGTCTTTGATGTCTAATCTTAGCTTGTTGATAAGTTAAACATTCAACCATAAACTTTGCTACGTCTTTCTTTATTCAGGCCAGCAATAATGATGCTTTAGATCTTTGTATATTTTTGTGCTACCTGGGTGTATTGAATAAAGAGTTTTATAGGCTTCTTTCAAGATGCCTTCTTTAATGGCCTTAACAAATTGCACACACAACCTCCTTCTATATCTTATAATAACATCATCAGCAACTAAGAAGTTTGGTCTCTGTACTACATCAATTTTGTTTCTCAACCCAATCAAATACTTGTCCACCTTTTGACCTTCTTTAATTTTATCTTGTAGCACAAGTTGCAATACCAAAGCTAACAATCTACTCGTTATTCCTTTTGAGACTATTTCAAGCTCCAACATTTGCAAATCCAATAATATTGGCTTTTGAACAACATGGAGGGACGACATTGATTTTCTACTTAAGGCATTAGCGACTACATTTGCTTTGCCAAGATCAGTGGTGGAGCCATAATTTTGAGTTAGGGGGGCCATGTGCTTTTTTTTTTTTTTTAATCAAGATTATTTGAACATATATCAAGAGAAGTGTATATGCTTAGCATGTTATTTGTCAGTCTTTTGTCATTTTTGAACAGTGGTTTGTAATTAGATTAGAGATGTTATATTGCATAATAATAATAATAAAATAAATGACTTAAGTATTTATATTAAAAACACCCATTAAAATAAGACATAGCTAATTTATAGACATGATATAGATACATTTTAAGTGTACAAAATACTCTGTATAAGTAGCTATCCTAACCATACATGCATGGAGATTACAGAAGCATCAATAAAAAAATATCGAACCTTAAACGGGATGCATTTCGAAAGTATTAGTTACTTCGTGATATCAGCCATCCCGACACTAGAGTCATTGTATCTAAATGTTTTAACAATAGCATGTCACAATAAAAAGACAAGATGTGGAGGAGAGCGGTCATTCAAGACACAAGAAATATAGACTAATATGCTGTGGGTAAAACCAAAAAATTATAGGTTGAGGTTCAAATCTAGTAGTTGCTTCCTACTTTCTTTCTTCCAATCAAGCTTAGATATTGCAGTTTCAGACTTTGGATGAATGACTTGCATCTTATCAAGTAGGTCTTCAGCTATTGAAGTAGTAACAAAGAATTTTCTCCTTGACTCTACAATCAAGTTTTGTTTTACAGTGTAATCTAAAAACATTAAAAGACCATCATAAAAACCATTTCCATTCAAAAGACCAGCGGGTTTGGAGCGAATGCCCAATAGATTCTTGCTAACAGCAACGAATAACTCTTTAAGAGTACCTAAACTATCAGGTAATGCAATAAAAATGTCACAGTTATGGATAATGTTTTCAAGACGCTTAGAGATGTCTAAAACTCTCTCTCCCTTGCCTATGGTTGTTCGACAGAGGTTCCCCTTAGCTAGAAGATGAGGTATAATCCTTATGACATGGCTACCCCTAGAATGTGCTATTGTTGCTGTATTCCCCATTAACCCTAAGCTACCTCCCCCATAAATCAAGTTAATTTTCCTACGTGCCAAGACTTATCCTAAGTGTTCCTCGGCTTCTAAATAGACTCTACCATTATCAAGACTAGAACCACATAAGGCACAAATGGTTATGATTTTCCTAGATGAATGGGAAGAAGATGTTTGGTTTCTACGATTGACTGAATCTTTTTTTAACTATTTGATTTTTTTGAGTTTTTGTTTTAAGTCTGCTCTGCCTATCTTAAATAAGATGGAAATGCCAAAGGACTAAGGATTTATGACAGG
>CAMOHE010025542.1:0-15263 GCA_946598075.1 Artocarpus hirsutus | reverse complement strand
TTAATCAAGATTATTTGAACATATATCAAGAGAAGTGTATATGCTTAGCATGTTATTTGTCAGTCTTTTGTCATTTTTGAACAGTGGTTTGTAATTAGATTAGAGATGTTATATTGCATAATAATAATAATAAAATAAATGACTTAAGTATTTATATTAAAAACACCCATTAAAATAAGACATAGCTAATTTATAGACATGATATAGATACATTTTAAGTGTACAAAATACTCTGTATAAGTAGCTATCCTAACCATACATGCATGGAGATTACAGAAGCATCAATAAAAAAATATCGAACCTTAAACGGGATGCATTTCGAAAGTATTAGTTACTTCGTGATATCAGCCATCCCGACACTAGAGTCATTGTATCTAAATGTTTTAACAATAGCATGTCACAATAAAAAGACAAGATGTGGAGGAGAGCGGTCATTCAAGACACAAGAAATATAGACTAATATGCTGTGGGTAAAACCAAAAAATTATAGGTTGAGGTTCAAATCTAGTAGTTGCTTCCTACTTTCTTTCTTCCAATCAAGCTTAGATATTGCAGTTTCAGACTTTGGATGAATGACTTGCATCTTATCAAGTAGGTCTTCAGCTATTGAAGTAGTAACAAAGAATTTTCTCCTTGACTCTACAATCAAGTTTTGTTTTACAGTGTAATCTAAAAACATTAAAAGACCATCATAAAAACCATTTCCATTCAAAAGACCAGCGGGTTTGGAGCGAATGCCCAATAGATTCTTGCTAACAGCAACGAATAACTCTTTAAGAGTACCTAAACTATCAGGTAATGCAATAAAAATGTCACAGTTATGGATAATGTTTTCAAGACGCTTAGAGATGTCTAAAACTCTCTCTCCCTTGCCTATGGTTGTTCGACAGAGGTTCCCCTTAGCTAGAAGATGAGGTATAATCCTTATGACATGGCTACCCCTAGAATGTGCTATTGTTGCTGTATTCCCCATTAACCCTAAGCTATCTCCCCCATAAATCAAGTTAATTTTCCTACGTGCCAAGACTTATCCTAAGTGTTCCTCGGCTTCTAAATAGACTCTACCATTACCAAGACTAGAACCACATAAGGCACAAATGGTTTTGATTTTCCTAGATGAATGGGAAGAAGATGTTTGGTTTCTACGATAGACTGAATCTCTTTTTAACTATTTGATTTTTTTGACATGGCTACCCCTAGAATGTGCTATTGTTGATGTATTCCCCATTAACCCTAAGCTACCTCCCCCATAAATCAAGTTAATTTTCCTACGTGCCAAGACTTATCCTAAGTGTTCCTCGGCTTCTAAATAGACTCTACCATTATCAAGACTAGAACCACATAAGGCACAAATGGTTATGATTTTCCTAGATGAATGGGAAGAAGATGTTTGGTTTCTACGATTGACTGAATCTTTTTTTAACTATTTGATTTTTTTGAGTTTTTGTTTTAAGTCTGCTCTGCCTATCTTAAATAAGATGGAAATGCCAAAGGACTAAGGATTTATGACAGGCAATGATGGTAGGTTACTTTACAATCTAAATAAAATATGTGTTGGTAAAAAAAAAAGAAGATATGATATGATATTGTATAGATGAAAAGTGAGAAAATAAGATATAGACATGTTAGAAAAAGTTGGACCAAGTTCGAACAAATTTGAAAAAGTAAATATGCAATCAGACCAACTTTTGAAAAATGATACTCAGACTGTACTACTTTTGACAATTGAAAACAAAATGACAAAAAGCACTCTGACATGACTGTACGACTTTTTGACAAATGAGCATCAAATCTAGAAAGCTTTAATAAATGACAATTTACTGTAGAACTTTAAAAAAGTAAGAAACATTTAACTATAAACTATTTTGGCAATTTTAACATGCAATCAGATCGACTTTTGACAATTTTAAAATTTTAAACTAACAACCAGAATCAACACGTGATGCATCTAACAAGGTAACTTCTTTTAATAAAACAAACACAGATATATAATAACTACTGTAATAATAAAATAAAACTAAACATTTATTGTTTAATATATACTGTGGCAATCTAAAAACAAACAAACACTTGAAACACAAGATACATTTTTTTTTTGTAAAAACACTCAAACGACCTCTATAGATTAAGAATTTACTCTCCATCTTATTTTCTTACAAACTGAAATAGGGTTTTAAAATGCCAGATTCCTGAGGCGTTGTCTTTTGGCATGGAATTTAGGCTAGAGATTAGAAATTACACTTTGAACATATCCACTCGGATGGCTCTGAAGAGAAGCATAGGGGTCATCCAAGTTCTTTTTAGAAAGGCCACTTTTATAGAAATAGATTTGGCCTTTCTTATTTACTGACACAAATGCAGGCGAACGACACTTACCCTCACAAGTTTATCGCCTACATTTGTAGCATCTAGAGTTAATGGTACGAGCTCTTCTTCTTATAATACTACAACTGGTACCTATACCTGGAAGGCTGACCCACTGATTGAAGTCACTCGAATGAATTTTTCCTTCAATCAATATCCTCACATAACCAAGGATCCCAAAATGCATGAGAATCCAAAGTCGAGTGACTCTAGACTTATATTTCTACTTGAGAACCTTCTGGAAAAGTGATGGTAAGTATTTTCTTAGGTGATGGTACTTTGGATCCATAAAAAACAAAAAAAGATAAACAAGAAAGAAAGAAAGATGATTGAGGGGTTATGAATGAGATTCGAGTTTATGAGAAAAAACAATAAAGAAGATCTAGAAAATTAAGAACAAGCTTCAAATTTTAGAGCGAGAGGGAGAGAATTCTAGAGAGAATGGAGAATTTTAGAGAGAATGGGAGCTCAACAAGTATGAACTTTGATGCACATTGATAAAATTTATAGACAATGTAGGACATTATGCTGCATACTATGTTGGATACTGGATTGGGTTGAAAATTTTAGATTTTGGTAGCCTGCATGATGATTTCAGGCTACCATATGATGTTATTATTATTAAAGAAAAAACTATATTATTAAAAAAAAACCATATGAAAAAAATCTAGGGGGGGCCAAACTATATTATTATTATTATTATTATTATTATTATCAAAATATATTAAATTTTTTTTTCCAAAAATCCAGGGGTGGGCCATGCGAATGCCCCCATATGATGTTATTACTATTAAAGAACAAACTATATTATTAAAAAAAAAAAAACCATATTAAAAAAAATCTAAGGGGCCAAACTATATTATTATTATTATTATTAAAATATATTAAATTTTTTTTTCAAAAATCTAGTGATGGGCCATGCGAACGCCCCACTTAAAATTTTTTTTTTCAAAAATCTAGGGATGGGCCATGCGAACGCCCCCATATGATGTTATTACTATTAAAGAACAAACTATATTATTAAAAAAACAAAAACCATATGAAAAAAATATGGGGTCCAAACTATGTTATTATTATTATCATCAAAATGTATTAAATTTTTTTTAAAAAAAAATCTAGGGGTGGGCCATGTGAACGTCCCACCCCCACCCCAGTCCCCCAGCCAGTATGAGAATTGATAACACAATCATAGTCTTTCACAAGTGCTAACCATATACACTACCTCATATTCAACTCCTTATGGGTGAAAAAGTATTTCATACTCTTATGGTTACTATAAGTCTCACACTTATAACCATACAGGTAATGTCTCCAAATTTTCAAAGCAAAAAGTACAGCAACAGGTTCTAAAACATGAGTTGGATAATTCTTTTCATACTCCTTTAACTATCTTGAAGCGTATGTGATTATCTTCCCATTTTGGATTAACACACAGCCTTAACCACTTTTAGAGGCATCACTATACACCATAAATCCACTAGTTCCTGTTGAAATGTTAAGCATCGAAACTGCGATTAACCTATGCTTCAATTCTTAAAAAATCTTTCCACAACCATTAGTCCACTGAAGTTTTACATTTTTTTTGTCAGTGATGTTAATGGACTGGTTATTTTAAGGAATCCCTCAACAAATCGTTGATAGTATTCTGCCAATCCTAAGAAGTTCCTAACTTCTGATACATTTGTTAGTCTTGGCTAGGTATTAACAGCTTCCACTTTACCTGGATCAATAGAAATTCCATTCTTGGACACTACATGTCTTAGAAATGCCACTTGTTCTAACCAAAACTTACACTTTTTAAATTTGGCATACAACTTATTTTCCTTAAGAATTTGTAGCACAATTCTCAATTGTTCTTTGTGTTCTTCTTTACTTTGGGAATAGATCAAAATATCATCAATAAACACAATCACAGATTTATCAAGAAATTGCTTGAACACCCTATTTATCAAGTCCATAAATGCAACTAAGGTATTTGTTAAACCAAAAAGCATCACTAAAAATTCATAATGGCCATACCTTGTTCTAAAGATGGTCTTCTGCGCATGTTCTCCCTTGATCTTCAATTTATGTTATCTTCTTTGCAAATCAATTTTTTAAAAAATAGAAGCACCCTGTAATTGATCAAACAAGTAATCTATCCTTGGAAGTAGATACTTATTCTTCATAATGACCTTGTTTAACTCTCTATAATTAATACACAACTACAATGTGCTATCCTTTTTCTTCACAAACAATGCAGGTGCTCTCCGAGGAGAATAACTAGGGCATATAAAACCCTTATCAAGCAATTCTTGCAATTGCACCTTTAACTCCTTTAATTCTGTTGATGCCATTTTATAAGGTGCTTTGGAAATAGGTGTAATTCTTGGTACAAGATCAATTACAAACTTAATCTCTTGATCTAGTGATAATCTAGGTAAGTTATCTAGAAACACTTCTAAAAATTCTTGCACCATATCTACATCTTTAGGCTTTAACTTCTATTCCACTGAAGTATCCATAACACTAGCTAAATAGCTAACATAACCTTTACTGAGCATCTTCTGAGCTTTCATTGCAATTATAATTGGTAGAGAACATCTCATAGTAGTACCCCTAAGTGCAAACCGTTCTTCTCCAAGTGACTGAAAGATCACAATCTCCTTGTTACAATCAATTGCCGCATGATATTTTATCAACGAATCTATGTACAAAATTACCTTGAAATCAACCACATCCAAAAATACGAGATCTATATATAAGTTTTTATCACCAATTTGAAACGAGCAAGCCCTTAACATTTTATTAGATTCCATATGTTCTCTGAATGATAATGTTACGTTATATCTCACTTTCAACAAATCTAGTGTAATGCCCAATTTCCTCACAAATGTACTTGATACAAATGAATACATAGATCTTGAATTTATCAATGCATTTGCAGCTATTCTAGAAATTAAAATATTACCCAAGGCTACAGAAGCATCTGCATTAGCTTGTTCTTTTGTCATTGTACGCGTACCTTTCCTTGGACTTTCTTTTGCATCGTGGAACAATTCTTTGTCGAATGTTCTGGCTTCTTGTACTTGAAACATAAGTTACTACCTTTATAACACTCTCCTTAAAGTATGAATAAGAATTATTTATACTATAAATAAAGGGGTAAAACAATTATTTTCACTATAACTCTACCATTTATTATAAATATTTTCAAAACCCGATAATTACTCCAATTAATTTTATGAAATAGATATTTACTACAATTGTTGTACTATGAGAGCCCCAGACAAGGGGACAATTCGAGTGGAGATATTTATGTTATATGCCACTCATTCTACAATTGAATTGATTTATTGCATATGTTCAAAAACTTTTTGAAAATATGTCACAGTGGCATAAGTAATATTTATGTACTGACCAAAATACCTATAAACTAAACCTAGTTTTTTCTTTCTTTATTTCTTTCTCTTTCTCTCTTTGATATTGGACAATATGATAGGGGTTTATTTTGATATTTTTAATATAAGTGATGGCATGATTATTGTATTCTCTGTAAATATTTTTCCATGGCATAAATTAATCCAAACTTAAAATTTGTGGCTTTTTTGTAAAGAGCCTATTGGAGTGGGCGGGAATCCGATCAAAGCAGCTGAACTATTTACGCTGCTAACAGACCCGTGGGTGGGGTTTGGTGACGGACTACGTTATTATCATTTTACGTTCAATTGTTATTCAGGGTTACAAATCAAAATTCAAGAACAGTCAACTCAATGAACATTTATCCATTTTCCATCAAGGAAGATGTTCACCCCTTAATGCTAAGAGTGAGTTTGGAGTTTGGACCCCACATGATATCGGCTATAAGCATAAAATTGAGACCTAAGCTGGCTACGCTCGTATGATCCGAGGTGATTAATATCCCCTGCAGCGTTGCAGTAAAAGCGAGTTTTTTAGAGAAACATGCAGAGGTTCTGAATATAAATAAATAAATAAATAATCTGCAACAACAAATTTTATCCTGGAGCCAATTGCAAAACAACTCTAAGTTATTACGTTCCCGCATATATTTGTTTGAAAGTTCTAATATTTTCAATGAGTTAGCAAATTTGTAAGTATCCTGCTCGTCACCAACATTATACAAAGCACCATAAGTTTTCTATTTATTTTGTAAATCTTGTATCTAATCATTGATTTATTTGATAAATCCTTTATATACTTGGTTAATCTCTCTCTTTTTTTCATTAACAAAAATGTTGGCAAATACTTTATCTAATTGAATTTAGGAAAAGCTAGCTTTTGATTTACTTGGTAAATCTTGTATTTACTTGCTAAATCACTTGTTGTCTAAATTTTTTTGTTTACTTCGTAAATCAGTTATCTACTTAGGTAAATCTTGCATTCCTTGTAAATCATATATTTACTTACAATTTAAATTGGAAAATGTTAGGTAAAAACGATTTATCCAGGTGCACAATTTACTTCCTAAATAAATATGTTGTTAAATATTAGGTAAATAATAGATCTACTCTGCATACAAATTTATGATTAATTTTTTAAGAAGTAATTAAACTAATTAATATAAGGTAAATAATGTATTTTGGCAATTATTTAGTAAGTTTTGATGAACAATATGTTTATTAAAAATGACAAGTTAACTTACCCATTAAATTCCCAAAATCAGTCCCAACTTAGACCAAACCCTAACCCTAGCCCCTAAATCTGAAATCAACCTTAATTTAGACAAAACCTTAATCCTAGGCACTAGCAAGCCATCCCCCTTACCAAATCAGTTGCTGCTGCCTCTCTCCATAACCGTCGTGATGAGCTATGGAGATTTATGTTGCTAAGCAATGCATCAGTACTAGAGAAGACCAAAGATGATATGAAGACCAACAAAGAAGACCATCAAATGATGTTATGAAGACTAGAAGGAATATCCCTGTCGAATACGATGAAAACCATCGGTGACCCAATATTTTATCCTTCTAAGTATTTTGAGATACAATTTAAGAAAAGGCTTAGTTTTAACACTTTTAAAAAATAAATTTTTTTGTAAATTTAAAATAAAAACTTATATAGTGCATTTTTCTTTTTTGTTTTCTTATTTGGCATGGAGGATTTTTGAGTACAATGTGGATTTAGTGTTATTATGTTGCACGCACCCTAACTAGCTAATTATAGACTTTATTGCAAGTTTCATGTGGTGAAACCCGACGGTGATCTTTTTGGTTGCTTACTTACATTGATCGCTGCCCACTCCATAGTTGGATGTTGAAAATTCACCGGACGGCATGGTATATTTTGGCATCTGTACTACACAACTTCTTACAATACTGAAATAAATAAAAGAAAACTGCCAATATATTCGACAGTGGGAAATCACGTTCTGGCGGCTGTACCTGGTAATGTACTAATGTCATATGTCATGTTTAAACAAACGGCACCTAAATTCCTATTAATCTAAGGATTTTATTAAAAAAGAAATTTATGACAAGTTAGGAAAAAATGATGTATTTTGCTAGTATATAGTCTTAATCTATCACGTCACACTAAAATCAAATTACATAAAGAAAATTCTTGTAATTTAACCATTTAAACTTGTTTTTTATTAGTAGGATATTTTTTTAAACTTTTCTGCCAATTTTATTATCTCAAACTGGTCATAAATTTATCATTGAAAAACAAAAGAGAAAGGAAAAAACCCCGTCAGAAATGAAAGGGAGATAAGAAAATGAATGGAATAGTAAATGATTAAAAATGGCTCAATTGAGCTCTCCTACTGTATTGGTATTTATAGTAAAAAATATAATATACAAGGTAAGGCAAAGTTTGTACAAGAATTACAACAAATAGTGCCAGCTGCTCCACTAACAGCAAGGCAGAAATATTAATTAAGGAATTTCCCTGACCATATCAAAGTCTATTGAAGTGCAATGTTGACAATTGCTTTGTGAGAACATCTGCTATCTGGTCATTGGCTGGAACATGTTGAACTCTTAGGTTATTATTCAACGCTCTTTGTCTAACAGAATAAAGTTCCAATTCTATATGCTTAGTTCTCCAATGAAGAATTGGATTTGCTGACAGTGACATCATGCGTGATTATAACACCAAATAACACTGCTATAAATCAGAAATTAGACTACACTTATTTCATGATCTTGTTTTAAAAAACTGTTGTCCAATGTATTTGAGAAAGCACATCCATGTTTCGGAAATTTGTATAAGAAAACACATCTATGTTTCAAAAATTCATACGAGAATATTAGATATGATGATTTTCTAAAACCCTTTGTCTAAAGTAAAACACTAGACGACGGTTTTTCAAACAATGTCGTCTAATGTTCCCAAAAAAATAGGTAGAATTTTTCTCGCTTATTCTTTTTACCAAAAAATTTAGATTTTTCCATCTTCTACTTAAATTTTGAACCCTCTTTTCCATTACTCACTATTTAATTTATAAACTCTAAAGTTTTTTCTCTTAAATCCCATCCTCTCTCTTTGAACTTTCTCAATCTCGTTCTTTCTCACCTCCTAACTCTCTATTTAATTCTAATCCTCCCAACACTTGACAATATTTTTTCTGCAAATTTCCTCTTTTATCTCTTCTAAACTCCTCACTTCCTTAACCACGACCACCAAGATCCTCATAACCAAACCCTTGAATTGTCGACCGCCATGACTCTTGTTCTAGTCTAGAAGTGTAAGTCCGATATAACCTTAAGTATAAGGTTGTCTAAGTAATAAAACTTAGTGAATCTAAGGTCGATCTCACAAGGGAAAAGTATTACAAAAGTTCAATATGTTAGTTATATTAGAAACAACAATTTTAACAACGTTGAGGATTAAAAGTCCTATTTTAGTAATTAACTTAAATATGTTTTAGTTTTTCTAAAATTGATTATTAAAATGGTTGAAGCATGCGATATGTCATCTTTTGTCTACAATAAATCAAAAGTTACCAAGCATTTAATGTGCCAATTCATGTCTATAATGCATTAAAAACTCATTTTTAATAAATATATATGATTTCAAAATTAATTAACAAAATCACCAACTAAATTTACAGTTAAACATTTACCATGTCATTTCCTATCTACGAATAATCAAAGTATTTATAAGTATTATACGTACCAACCTATGTCTACAATAAATCAAAACTCAATTTTGCAAGAGTTTTAGCTAAGTTATCATAAAAATCATAAAGTTTCTAAAAATGATTATGACATTATAACAACTTAGAAAACATTGAAAAACTAAAAATATTTACCTTAATTTTGTCAAAATTTTCTCCTCTCTCTTTACCAAAAAGGAAATTTAGAAAGGCATATTAAAAGTAAAAAAGCACACATAATTTTACTAAGCATAACTATTTTACAATATAGAAACTAGAAGTATTTTAAAAAAATATAAAACTAGAATTAAGAAGAAAAGAAAAGAAAAGAATTAACTCTAAATTATAGAGAAAGGTGTGAATTACAATACATGGAAAGGGGTATTTATGGTAGGAGAAAATAAATCTACTATTTACATGATTTTCTATATTTTTATTTATTTATTTATTTATTATTTTTAAAATTTTATTTAGATATTTTGATGCAAAGTGACAAGGATGCAATTTTGAGTGATTTTGGAATTTTTGAATACTTTTTTTTTTATAGTAGCTCACGTTTATTTCAATCAAGTTTAATATGATTTTTTAACCTTTTTTTTTCTTTTCTTTCTCGGATGAATCAACATAAGCAGGCTGATTTTTCTTTGTAATCAGGTGTGACATGCCCAAAAACTAGGCGAAAAACAGCCGTCAATTGTGCATACTTTGACTAGGTAGGATGCATGAGATCGGGGCATTGGAAGGAGGCGTAGCTGACCGTTGGATTCGTTGACTGATAAGCTGATCCGACGGAGGAGTAAGGATGCATATGTGAGACAATTGCACTCAATTCCGTTGGGGAGGGAGGATGCATGATGGCTCTGATCTCTTGGGTGGTTTGATCTTGCGGCTCAGATGTCGCCACATGGCAAACTTTTGGTTTTTAATTTTTTTTTTATTTTTTGAACATTTGAGGTCCATTTTTGCCTGTTTTTGCGTCGTTTTGCTCCGTTTTTCTTATAGATGTCAAATATAAAATAAAATAAATAGACCAAAATTAATTATTTTACAATAATTTAAAAATATTTATTTTACAACTAAACACACTAAAATTACTAAAAATAAATAAAATTTTTAAAATTAGCAAATCTTAACAAATATATTATTTAAGACTCGAGAATATTTTAAAAATTACTAGAAATATTACAAAATATAGTTACAAACTACAAACTTATTATAAATATTCTAAGATTCAAAATAAAATTACACAACTTTATTTTTACGGTTTTGATTATTTATAAACTAATTAATTATTAGTCACACAGAAATGATTCTAAAAATTACTAAAATATTATTAAACATAAAAACACACTAAAAACATATTTTTAAACATATTTCACACAAACATACTAAAATACTAATTAACACACCAATGCTACAATTAAAGGATTTAATAAGAAATGTGAATACAAAATGATTTATTTTAGCCTTTAGAAATGTATATTTTCACAGTCTCATCAACTCTCCATCATATCCATCACTGGTACCATCACCATCATCGTTGCCATCACCCCATTAAACTCTAAAATTTAAGTACTTGCTTTTTTTTTTTAAATTTAAGTTGTTTTTATTTGGATTTATAGTTTTTTTTTGTATTAGATTAATAATTTTTTTGTTATTAGATTTTGTAAAGAAACTTTTTTTATGGTTTTAAAAATAAATGTGTTATATCAATATTGATTATATATGACAAGAAGAATTTCTAAATATATTGTTGAAAATTATTATGTGTAAAATGAGATAATAATTAATTTTATTAAAGAAAAGAACGTGAATTTGTGATTAAGAATTTGAAGAAATTATATTTTGAGAAGAGTTAGTTTTGGCCCCTTTTTTTATTCTTAAAGTACAATAGACAATGGTTCTTGTTAAAAAAAAAAGTCGTCTAATGTGCTATTATACGAATGTTTTCTTTAAAAACCGTCATGTATTGTAAATAAACAACACTTAGTTAGACTTTAGATGACGGTTAAAAATCAATATCTAAAATGGACAACATATTATGACTCTGGATTAGATGACAGTTCAGCTGATATCGTCTAATGGTTTGTATGTACTGATGTAAAAGGTGTTCTCATGGTTTTAATGCTCAATTCTCCCGACAATGACACCATTTTAGTAGTTACATTAGCCAAGCTTCTATATACGGCTTCGATGCCAGATCTAAACACTGTGAACTGCTTTTTTGAACTGCAAGTGATATAATTGCTTCCAAAATAAATGTAGTACCTTGATGTGGATTTGCAATCATCAGGATCCGTTGCCCAATCTGCATCTGAAAAACCAACAAGATCAAGGGACCTTGGAGCAATTTAAACCGTGATGAGTTGTGCCTTGAAGGTACCTTCCAATGAGTGTCTTTAGAATCATGGATGCATTGAGAAAATTTATTAATACTGAAGGAGATTTCAAGCCGTGTGATAGTGGCATACTGTCAGTCTCCAAAGATGTTCCTGTGCAAATATTGATCATAGTGTGGATCTCCTTTTGTGGCAGAAAGTGGAGAGCCAGTGACCATAGGTGTAGGTAGTGGCTTCGCTTGATGCATTTTGACCTTTGCTAAGAGGTCGTAAATGTATTTTTGTTGAGAGAGATTCAAGCCCCCTTGCGGTAACTTGTCTGTACATCGTAATCTGTGAATCCTGGGGGTTGCTCCATGAACACATCTTCATTAGAATGCCATTGAGGAAGGCATTGTTTAATCTAACTGTCTTACAGCCATTGGCAAGAGCCATAGTTAGAACGATACAGATAGTTTTTGGCTTAACTACCGGACTCAAAGTCTAAGTGAAGTCAAAGCTAGCCTTTTGGTGATGTCCCTTTGTCACTAAATGTGATTTGCATCTTGCCACACTGCAATCAAGGTTCTTTTTGAGCTTGAATACCAACGTGCAACTCACAAATTTCTCGCCACAAGGAGCTGCAACAAGGCTTCACGTATGGTTATCCTAAGAGCTTTGGATTCCTCCTCCATTGCTTTCTTCCACAAGTTATTTGAGAGAGCCTCAGCTATTGTAGTAGGTTTTCTGCATTCAAGTCTTTCAGTTGTATATATTTTCGGTTTAAAAATTCCTTTTTTTCCTTTAATTATCATGGGATAAGCATTCACTCAAAGATTGGAACATCAGCATTGTTAGGCAAAGCAAAGGGAATATGATCAGTGGAAGCAGGCAAAACATTATTCATATGAGTTGAACAAGCTTCATGTGACACATTCGTAGAGCTGAAAGGAGATTGAGTGAACGAGGCACTGGTAGGAGAGGAAAGAGGTGACTCCAACTGAGATATTTGTGTGCGTGAAGAAGTTTGAGAGGATTGTAGTGACGCAATAGGAGCAGGAGCATTAGAGTGTATAACTAGAGTTGAATGAGGGAAATCTGAGAAGTTTCGAGTAAGTGGTAGAGGAAGTTTCCTTTTGAGCAAAGGGAAATGAGTGCTCACCAAACACAACATATCGAGAAATATAGATCCTTTCATCAAGGGCCATACAATTGTAGATTTTGTGTTGATGACTACGTCCCAAAAAAGTACAAGGTATTTAATAAAATTGGAGCTTGCGAGAGTTATAGGGTCTTGACCATGGGTAGCAAGTATAACTGAAGGGTTACATAAGAGAGTAATCTGGTTTCCTTTTTAATAAAACTACTAAGGCAGATTTGTATTTCGGCACAGGGGTTGGCATTCTGTTAATTACGCAGATTGTAGTAGCAACAACGTTATCCCAAAAGGTAAAAGGCAGAGAGGCTTATGAGAGCAAAGAAAGGGATTTTTTTAATGTCATTTCTGTGTTTTCTTTCAGCTCTTCCATTTTGTTCAGAGGCATGTGAACAAGACAATCTATGTAGAAGGCCAACATTGGAGAAAAATGAATTCAGGGATCGATACTCGCCCCCCAATCCGTTGAATGGCCTTAATTTTTCTGTCAAAATTGAAGTTCAGCTTGGGATTTGAAATATAAGAAGCTTTGATAGGCATCAAATTTATATTTTAGAAAGTAAATCCATGTATAGCATCAATAAACATCAATAAAGCTAATGTAATATAATATTTGAAGCTATTTTTGAAGTCACATGAGAAAGTCCCTAAAGGTCAGAGTAAATAAGTTCTAATAATGCACTATAGTCAGTAGCAAAGTAAGAAAAGGGCAGTTTATGACTACTGCATAGTTGACAATCTTTGAAAACAAAGAAACTTGATTTTCATTAATAAAAGGAACTTTATATTGATATGCACATTTAACAACTCGCAAAGATGGATGATCCATTCATTTGTGCCATAGCTCAAGAGAGTTGACTTTAGACCCTATACTACGACCCTGACTAACTACTGCGACATTGACAGAAGGTTGATGTTGATTTAGGGAATTAAAAAGACTACTTGACAACAACAGGTCTATATTGACGAGACGAGTAGCTAAGGTGGTGGTGGACCATGATGAGAAGGAAATGGCTTTGTGGAGAGACTCAAAATATCAAACTTGTAGAGCCCCCCTTTAGTTTTCCTTTGCAGCAGGATTGAATGAGTTGCTAGATCCTTTACATAACACATAGAAGGGTGGAATTCAAAATAAACATTATTGTCAATGGCAAACTGGGACACACTAATCAGATTTTTTGTAATTTGTGAGCATGGAAGAGATTATTTTAGTAAAAAAAAGAAGACTCTACATAGAACATTGAAGCTAGAGTTCCCAATATGTTTAATGTTAACACCTATTCCATTGCACATATGTAGTTTGCTTGGTCCTTCATATTTTGAAGCTCCACTCAGATTGGCAAGGTCACTGGTAACATGGTTGGTTGCGCCTGTGTCAGGAAACTAACAACTGCCATTGGCTGCATTAGGGGTCTCCAACATTGCTGACGTTAAAGTGCTTGCAACTAAAGGAGTGCCCTCCACTCGAGTTCATAAAACCAAAGCCTGGAAAATTTGTGTCAAAGCAATAATAACAATCTTGCGCAATGTGTCCAAGCTTTCCACAAAGTTGAAATTGGGGTTGACCTCCACTGTTCCGGAGACGACCACCACGGTTGTTGCCAAAGTTTGAAGAAGCATTGTCCTCGACCACCACAGTTGTTGTCAAGGTTTGAAGAAGCATTGTCATTGCCCTGGTTATGAGATAATCTTTGAGACCGCTGTTTCCCGTTGGAGGACTGAGTGACAAGATTAGCCGAGGGTTGTATGCCATCAACATTCACAGTGTTTTGCTCAAGATGAGTTTCATGAGCCAACAAGAGAGCATTGACATTAGTCAATGTGTAAGTGTCAATCTTGGAGGTTACAGTAACAACAATGGAGTCATACTCACTCCCCAATCCAGCCAAAATATAGAGGATTTTGTTCTCATCAGAGATAAGAGTGTCCAATAGAGGCAAACAAATCGGCCAAAGTCTTCTTATTTACCAATCATTGGCTTATTGTGAGCCCGGCTTTCTCAAGGCTTTGGAGTTACAGTTTCAATTACATCACTCTGGCTCTCGAGCATGAGCCAAAAAGCCTTTGCAGGCTTTGCAGAGCAGTCCATATATCACAAGATGTGTTGCATCCAACCATATGAGCAAGTATGTTCGGGTCCATGGAGGCCAGCAACCGTGTCACCAAGAGTTGGTCCCAACGACGCCAAACCACACATTCCAGATTAACTGACCGAGGACGACCATTTTCAGGAGGAAGAAGTTCTGATGGGCAGATGTTTGCACCCAAGATGAAATCTTCGAAACCAAAGCCATGAATGGAGGCTAGGGTCTGGTGTTCCCAAAGGAGA
>CAMOHE010025539.1:0-10735 GCA_946598075.1 Artocarpus hirsutus | reverse complement strand
GGCAAGGGGGCTAGGGGTCGAGGGTGGGGCAGGGGGGTGGGTGGGGAGAGAGTGGGGCAGGGTGGGGGTTGGGAGGGGCGAGGGGGAGAGGGTGGGTGGGGTGGGTGGGGCGAGGGGGCCGAGGGTGGGTGGGGGGAGCGTGGGGGAAGGCAAGGGTGAGGCGGGTAGGGGAGGAGGGGGGCTGTGGGGATGGGGAAGAGGAGAAAGAGAGGGAAGGGGCGGGGTGGAGGGGGAAGAGGAGAAAGAGAGGGCGCGGGAGCTTACTGGGGGCGAGGAGGCGACGGTGGCAGAAAAGGATCTTGAGAGAGAGAGACAAATTTTAAAGAGAGGGAGGGATTTTAAAGAGAGAGAGGGAGCACTTTTACAGAGGGAGGGAGGCAGATTCAAAATGGGGATGTGGGTGCATGTTTTAAAATTTTTAAGAGAGAAATGAAGCTTCCACGACGATTTATGCATAACCGTCATAGAAAACCTTCCACGACAGTTTATAAATAAATCGTCGTGGAAGTTATTTTATAGCATTAGAAATGCTATAAAAAAGATAGCATCCTTCTACAACGGTTTATAAATAAACTGTCATGAAAGCTATTTTTTAGCATTATAAATGCTGTTAGAAAGACAATAGCCTTTCACAACGATTATTTTATAGCATTATAAATGTTGTTAGAAAGATAGCAGCCTTTCACAACAGTTTATTTATAAACCGTTGTGAAAACTATTTTACAGCATTAGAAATGTTGTAAAAAAGACAATAGCCTTTCACGATGGTTTATAAATAAACCGTCGTAGAAGCTATTTTACAGCATTATGAATGCTGTCAAAAAGATAGTAGCCTTTCATGACGGTTTATAAACCGTCATGGAAGCTATTTTACAATATTATAAATGCTGTCAGAAAGATAGTAGCCTTACACGACGGTTTATAAGTAAACTATCGTGGAAGCTATTTTGCAACATTATAAATGCTGTAAAACAATAGCCTTCCACAACGGTTTATAAATAAACCGTCATGGAACCTTCCATAACTTTTGATAAAATCTAAGAATTCTTCCACACCATATAGACAATCAAAAATCTCACATCTACTTTCTATCCATTTTGCAAGTCCTAAATCGAAATAATAAATAGCAAATATTCAATTAAAATTAATTTCATAAATTATATACATACCCACCTATATATATTCTAATCATAAACCAAAAAATTACCCATCAGAAAATAAATTACACATACCCATTATAAAACAAATAAATCATACATACCCATTATGAAACAAATAAATCATACCTATGATCTACAATACAATAATCATGGAATAAACAACAAAATCAACAACTATTTATCAATTTCAGATTAATTATACAACAAAATCAACAACAATTTATCAATTTCTAACAAAAACTTGCAATTTGGAATGAGATTAAGGAGTGTGGAGACGAAAAGGGACGGCAGCAGTTGATTTAGAGGGGCCTGTGTTTGTATTTGAGAAGTGAGTTTCTAAATTATGTCTGATTGTCGAGGTGAGAAAAAGGAGTCTTAGAGGAGCTACCACGACGGTTTTTTAAAAAACCGTTGTGGAATAGCCACGAGATACTACAATGGTTTTTTAAAAAACCGTTGTGGTAGGTAAGGCATACCACGACGGTTTTTGTCTTTGTGGGAACAACTTGTTGTGTTTTTTTCCCTTATTACGATGGTTTTTGAAAAACGGTCGTTAAATAAAGGTCGTATAATCATAAATTTGTTGTTGTGATATAATCTTATGCGTTTAATATAAGCGTACATTGGTCTAAAACCGACGGTTTTGGTCAGCTTGGTCGACTGAACCGACCAAGTTGTTTTTGAGATGTGGGAACACTGAATGTATACCGATAATGTAGAGGTTCTGATGCAGTTGCAGAGGCTTGACTCTTTGGCGCTAAGTTTCCACATTTTGCACAGTTGGGATTACTTTTGGAATCCCTAAAGACACTTTGCACAAAGAGTAATGTAATGTGTTTAATCAAAGTGTAAAAAAAAAAAAACATTTTGCACAAAAAGCAATGCACCTTTTAAATTATTTTGGGAGTGCTTCTTCTACCCTTACTTTCTTCAAGTAAAAGTACTATTTTTATTAAACGTGCACTAATCTCGAACTGGGCCACATTATTTGAACATGTCTCAACTATGATTGGGCCCAATTTTTATTTTGCTACATATCACTCTGTCAGCTGCGATGCTTCTAAGTAGTAACGAAATTGAATTTTTCATCAAACAGGCAACTATCAATCTGTTTAGTATACATTCAGTGACTTGGGACAATTGCTTGCCAGAAGGGTAAAAGTATGATTTGACCACATTTTTATATTTCAATTTGTTTTTTTATTTCTTATAATTTGGGACAAGTACAATTACAAGAGGACAACAACGCAAAAAAAAGGGCACAAAAGATCAGATAACTGCTGATATTTTTAAGGGTGTCTGTTTTTTTTTTTTTTTTTTTTTTTGATATTTTTCAGACTAAAATGTATGCCTCTCTATGTGTCTCTATTATAGCTGAAATTTTTGAATGCTTTGTGAATTCCCTCTTTATGCTCATTTCATCTTTCTATATGAGATAAGTGCATTTTCAATGTAGTAGGTACATGTTAGTTGGGGTTTGGATTTTTATCTTAATTGATATGGTTGAGGTGGTCAATATGCTCCTAGATTTATCTATTCTTAAAAAAAAAAAAAAAAGCCCTTAAGAAAAGGAATATCTCAATATGCATCACACAGCACAGAAATTCCTGAATGATATTAGAAAGAGTTTCATACTTTCATTGATTGATCACATGAATTGGAGCTCCCTTATATTGGCACAAACTTGTGTAAATTTTTTGAACTAGTTTCTGTTTCTAGATATTCTAGAGGAAACTATTGGTGTATTTTTTTTAGAAGATTTCTTGAACATTTCCAACATGTTCCCAACATTTTTTTCCCAATATACAATATGGTAAATCAAATACTGAACTACAAGAAAAAAAAAAAAAAAAAAAAGGAAATTGAGAATTCAAGGAAAACTTCACTATTGAAGAAGCTGTGTCAACATGTGGGAGCTCCAAAATTGCCTGCTGATTCATTCATTGAAAAAGGAAGCCAAATTCAATTGAAAATTATGTTTCCCAAACCATGTGATCAGTCTCTCCTGGTTGCCAAAGGAACCACCTCGGCCAGAGGAGTCGAGAGCGGCGTCGGGATTGGGGAGGTCCGGCAGACCGGACACGTCGGATGCAGCCTTAGCCAGGGGTCTACACACTTGACATGGAAGAGATGGCCACAATCAGGCAGCTGCCTAAGCAAATCAGTTGCCTTGTAATCGGCCAAACATATTGAACAACATGAGGAGGAAGTGGAGTTTGTCTTGTGAAGCGCCTTAGCCTCAGAGTATGGCAACTTTGGGTAGCTGTTGATGATTTCCTCATCAAGCCCAACATCAATCACAAAGTTGGGCAAGTCGGGCGGCGGGACGGCGTGGCCTACGTTCCTTCGCCCTTCGAGGGCAGCAGAGGAAGGCGGCGGGTGGGAGCGGGAGCAGAAGTAGGAGGCAATGGTTATGCTTGTGATGAGCAAGAGAATACCAACAGAAACTCCAACGCCATAGCCAAATCCACCTGTGTCCTCAGGGCCAAGGAGGCCACCAGTGTTGCCTGTGGCATTCATGTTATCCTAATGATTGACTTATAGCTCCTTTATGAAAAAGGCTAAAAAAACAAAGAAAGAGGGATTGGGATTGGAGCTGGGAATTGCTTGGCCTATCATTGCACGTGGCCAAAAAAGCATGCAGTTGGTTATCTGGGGATTCAAATTTGTAAGAAACTCAACGCTAACATAAGAGAGAGAGAGAGAGAGAGAGAGAGAGAGAGAGATTAATATTGAGTGGAGATTTAATTAAGGGAAGATGTATTTGGGGTTCGAAGTAAAGGCCAGGAAATGGAGGCATTACATGTGAGTGAGGTCATAATAGTTGTTTCTCTACGTAAGATTATGAGGTTAGCTGTCAGCTAGTTCTTGGACGTCAACGGTCATCTAAATTAGAATTATTTATCCGTGTATTTTAGATATACTGCGCTTCACCTTGAATTTCAATTTCATATCAAATTTATACCTTTTTTTTTTCGTAGATTTTAGCCACTTGAAAATGACAATTTTATCGGTTTTAAGATACGAGTGAATACGTTGATCTTTGAAGAGTAAAGTCATCATTTAAAGGGTTAAAACTAGCAGTTTATTCAAAAAGGTATAAATTTGTGATGAAATTAAAATTAAAAGATACAATGTTGAGAAAATTAAAAAATCTTACACATTTTTTATAAGTTAAAATTCTTGGTACAAATTATTAATAATTAACCCTCTACATGACGACCCTCTTGATTTATCTTACTCTTTTCTTTGTCTCATATTGATATGGGCAACCTTTTTATTTTAATTTAGCATCTTCCATATATTCAATTCTTCTTTCTTTCAACCAAGCATCCCCCATTTCTTATTCGTGTTTATCTCTCTCTCTCTATCTCTTCGTGCCTGCAATGCATGTTTTCTGCATCGTTGAGCTAATACTTCTAATGCCCATTTTAATATTTTAATAATAAGGTAGTAATTTAATAATATTCGCCCACAGGAACTTGATACAGTAATAAAAAAATGCATCTCTTCATCTCTCTCTCTGTCTTGTCTCATGTAGTTTGTAATGCAATGTTTAAACCACAGCCACAAGCAAGGAACAGAAAGAAGTTGGTATTGATGGATTTGGCATAACAATATGCAGAAACATTAAATTCTTGTTCTTTTTCAAAAAAAAAAAAAAATCTTTTATGGGTTTAGTGTAAAGTATCTATAAATGCCTCAGAAGGAAGTAATAATGGCATTAAAAAAAAAGTTAGAGACCAAATGGTGCGCTTAATGAGGCTTTCTTTTCTTTTTCTTTTCTTTTTTTTTTGTTTTGGGGTTTTTTTTTTTTTCCATATAATATTGCAGCTGGCTTTGATCCTATTCTTTTAACTAAATCCAGTTGAGTCTCTTCCTGGAGTTGGTTGGGCTTTTTGGAGTTTTGTTTGGTCATCAATTATACAATGTGTCATTTTTCTGTATATGTTGCATTATAGATTCTCAAGTTGCATTAAATGCTTTGAACAACACCATGTACTTCATTATTTGGTCATTATCACTAACTTTCATGGATAACAAATTTCATTTTGTATGAATTTGAAACAAATATATATTTTGTGGAACTCTAGCATTTGAGGATGTACATCTGAAAGATCCCCAACTCTTGTGCTGATTTATGTGGCAAGTTGTGTAAATACGTTGTAATTAATAAAGATTCTTATTACTATTTATTGTATCTAATTAATTTGAATTGAATGACATAGGCAGGTTTTCGTCGGGTTTTGAGTGAGATTATGTTCGATCTTACTTGTAATTTTTATCTTTTATTTATAAAATGACACATAATATGTATTATTTTGACTTAAAAAAACATGTACTATTTTTTTTTTAAAAAAGGCCGGCTTATGAAGTTCTTTATTATTTTTTAATCCATTATCATTATTGTCCATATTACATCATTATAATAATGGTTATAGATCAGGACGATAATTGCGCTTCAATATGTCATGCGGTTCTGTTTTTGTGATCACTTTAATTTGAACCTAATATGATTATTAGTGTTTTATTATAATGATCATTAGCAAGGGATGAAGAAGAGAATGACTTGGTAGTCATCATGATGGATTCATTGTCCTTTTTTTCTTGAAGGGTGATGAGTTCATTGTTGACAGTATAAGTTTATGGTAATGTATATATCATTATAATGCTTATTTGAATGTTTATTAATATAAGTAGTATGCTACCTTAAAATAATTAAAAAAAGAAAAGAAAAGAAAAATATAAGTCGAATGCATACGTATCTTTGAACGAGATTTGTAGAACGACAACATAAGTATAAAAGTTTCTTAATTAGAATTTTTTTTGGAGAGAGAATTATATTTTATTAAACAAAACACACCAATAATAACTCTGTAGTACACAAAACAATACGATTAGTTCTATCAATAAAATCTGATAAAGCTTGGGGAGAAAAATATACATTGAAACTCGGTAACAAGAAAAAATTTCTTGACATACTAATAATAGAATAAACATAAAACTTGGATTGATAAGATCTATTTAATCGATGGAATCCTCCTATCCATTAAGAAGTATTTTGGGAATATTTTTAGACAATCCGCAAAACATCAAGGAGAAACATACGAAAGGTAGATAATGCTTAAGGATCCTTCCAATACTCAAAAACATCTAATAAAGAGTATATTTATTAGCTCAAAGTAATTCAGAAAAAAGTTACATGTACAATATTTTAAAATGTTAGATACATTTTAGAACACCTTTTATAAAACAAGGCGAGTTTGTGTAATTTTTTTAACTTAAAAAATTGAAGACAATTAAGTGGAATGCCAAAACTTTAATATTTTTTTTTTCGTATTTTTACTTTTTATGCAACATTTTATCAACATTTGACTAGTTGAGTTATATCGCACAAATTAAAAAACTATAACATTCGTATAATAAATCCAAAGCTGAGTTTTTTTTTTTTTATATTTCTTGAATTTTTCAATGATTATTTTCCTTATCGAAATTACACAAACTTATAAGAATAGAGTTGAAATTAGCAATTTATTGCATATTTTAAAAATAACAAAATTACATAGTAATTATTAATACGATACTTATATTTATACTAAAATTACGTAGTATTTATTTTAATAATACTAGTTTTTCTGATAATGTTTTAAAAGTTTCTACTATATTTCAACAATGACTAGTAAAATTTCGCTATGTAAGTAATTTTTTCCTTCTTTTGTCACTTATCCCTTGATTATTACGGATCAATTAGATAGCTAAAGCAAGAAATATTTATCCTATATGTTACACGGTTCACAATTGGATTGATTTTTGCCATATCTTCAAAAATTATTTGAAAATATGCCACAGTGCTATGACTAAAATTTTGTGTAGTGATCAAAATACCCATAAACTAAATCTAGAATTTTTTCTCCTCTCTGCCACCTCCCAGCCGCCCTATTACCTTTCTCTCTCATAACTTCGACACCACCAGCCTCTCTCTTGCCAGTCTTTATCTTTCTTACCTGTGCGATATCTCGAATCTACTCAGGAGGGAACCACGGCAAGGGCGACAATCTCCCCAATGTGAGGTTGACTTTAGCCATGTTGCCACCACAAATCTCCCTCTCGCCTCCGCCTAAGGTTGGATCAAGTCGGCGAGAATGTTGTCATTGTGATGTCCAGCGATGGGCGGTGAGTGCAACGATTGGTTCTTGGTGGTGCTGAAATCCTGAGAGATGGAGCTCCATCCCCAATGGCAAGGAGGAGATCTTTGTTGTTGCACTGCACGTGCCTCGGCCTTTGCTCTCTAGTAAAAGAGATCTCATCAAAGATCTTGGTTCTAGTTTGTTATTGTAGTTTTTCACGACGAGAACAGGTATATCAGTGCCGACAAGGACTAGGTTCCCCTATGAGATCAACAAGATTCGACCCCATAGAGGTGGCTTCTTCACGAAAGTGGCATTGGCTATTTTTATTCGTATTTAATAATTTTTAATTTGCTGTTTTGTGGATTTCTTTGCAAGTTTTTGTATTATTGATGGATTTTTGTGACTTTTTTTTGTGTTATAGTGTGAAAATACAGTGTATTCCAGTCGTTACTAACTAGTATCCCAATGGTTACCAAATGGTAACCACTGGTTGCCGGCACCGTCTTCAGTTGGTAAACATGGCGAATATCGAATAATGGCCAATAAATATTTGTTATTCCAAACATAATATGGTGAGATGTTCGTAGTATTTTTTTAGGTATAAATTAACTAAAGTCTTAAATTTGTGCGCAAGTCATATATGCTATTTTTTATACTCAATTTTTTTTATTTCACAAATTGTGAAAAGTTCTTATACTACATACCTAGTGCATGTTCCTCCGCGATATATCATGTATATCTCCAATACTTTTTTCATGTCCCACTAGGACATATTGCATGTCCCTTCGGGACATGTTACGTGCTTTATCAAGAGATTTTTTGTGTCTCATCGATCTTATCTTTTTCTATCTCTCTCCTTGCCACTGCCGACTCATCTTCAACACCAAAGAGGTCATCGACAGCCAAAAAACAAAAAACTAAGAAAAAAACTAACTAACAACAACAATAAACAAATCCAGATTTGTTGCTTGTTAAGGGGAGATCGTCAGAACTTGCCTATGCGGGTGACGACAACGATTATGAGGCTAGATCTTGTCTTGTGGGTGACGTCGTTGATACTATACGAAACATCGTCGATCAAATTGAAAGAAACTAGATCAAAGCTTTTTTGGAGAGGAGACAACAAATCTCATCGTGGAGATCTCCTCGTCCTTGTGCCTGCAACGCTTATCGTTGGAGGAGGAGAAGTAGCTTCAATGAAGTTGCTTTGGCGCATGTAGCTTTGTGCAATCTCCAACAGAAGATCGAAGTTTGAGGCTATAGAGTATCATCAAAGTTCATGGATTTTCAAGAGAGAGAGAGAGTTCAAGAATATCAAAAAAGGAAAAAAATTAAGTAAATTGCCACGTTAGTCATAAACCTTTTCACGAAAGTATGATTTTGGTCTCCAACCTTCTTTTATTTAACAATACCTAACATTTTATTTTAGTTATTGGGGGACCATTTTCACGAAAGCCAACATCGATCTCATGGATCCACTCATTGAACTCGACAGGCTCAAGCTTCTCCTTGATGCTGGTAAGGATATGGTGGAGCTCGGTGATAGAGATAAATCCAGAGGCATCCTTGTCAAGGACCTTGAAAACGTCGTGGAGCTAGTGATCGAATGACTCCAGCTTTATGTGTTTGGTCATCAGCTCAAGAAACCATTGGAAGTCTAATGGCGCCAAGAGGTTCTCCTCGACGATGATGGATTTGAGCTATGCCTGGGTAAGATTACTATCGAGGGACCTCATTAGGATCTTGAGCTCCAACGGCACAATTTTTTTTCTAGACGTGAAAGATTGTGTCTAACCCAACCCCTAATTGCCACCCCAACACTGTCAAGCCCCCTCCTCGTCAATAGAGGACTATTTTTCTTTTTGCATTTTAAGTTTAATTTTTTAAAGAATTATGTTCTCATTTAATTTTTTTTAAACATATGAAATATGTTACTAAAATACCTTTACTAAAATGGTCATGTAACGCTTACATGACGCATACATTTAATGTTCGTTCGATTAAATTGATCCTTTAACTATTAAAATAAAAGGTTAGAGTCAATTCAATAATAAAAAAATTAAAGACCAAATGCTTACTTTTATGAACAATTAAGGACTATCGAACTAATTTATTTTTTATGGCATCATAAGTTGTGCCTAGGGGTGGCAATAATCGTGTTCGTGCCGTGTTCGTGTTAGCACGTTTAGCCCGAACACGAACATGACACGATTAATAAACGTGCCACAAATGCAAACACGAACACGACACGCCTATGACACACGTAACACGACACGACACGATTATTAAACGTGCCGTGACGGGTTGACACGATAACAACACGCATATGACACGTTTATGACCCAATTAACTAAAAATTTTAAAAAAAAATTAAAAAATTTTAAAAAAAAATTAATTTTTTTTTTTAAAAAAAAAGCCAATAAAGAAAATTAACAAAAACACAATATCTAATTAAATACAAACCTACTATAAATATTTCAAATATTTTTATTTTTAACTTTAAATGTATTATAAATGGGCGGGTCGTGTCGTGCCATGTCAACACGTTTATGGCCTGTTTAATTAAACGTGTTAAGGCGTGTTTAGCGTGTTAGCACGAATCCAACCCGTTTATTTTCGTGTTATTCATGCCAACTCATTTATGACACAATTAATAAATGTACGGTCCAAACTCGTTTATTTCGTGTTGTTTTTGTATCGTGTCGTATCTGAATTTTCGGCCCTAGTTGTGCCGTTACTTTTTTGATATTTTTTTTTGGCACTTAAAAAATAATGTTTTAAAAGCGTGGGTAATTTGTCAATTTGTGGCATACAATGACGGAGCCTAAAGCCTAAGCTTAAGCATAGCCCTAGTGGATGTGCCCAAAATCCAATTCCGAATCCATTAACCGCGGACTTTTGGGCCTTAGCTCAGTGTCAGTCAACTCAACGACCAGATTTGATTCAATTCATATCCCAGCTGTTAAACCCTCTAAACACCAGTTTCAACGGCCTAGATTACACCACGAAGAAAAGTGAAAAAAAAAAAAACCAAAAAAGAAAAATAAGAAGACAAAGAGAAACATCTGTTCGGTTCCCCTCTATCTTTCCCCTTCTGCGAATCAACCATGGCGGTCCTTTCCATTCCGACGCCGATCTTGGCGGCGATTCTGATGACGACGACAGTGCTAGGGCTTGCACGAGCGGACAACACAAACCACGTTTACTCGCCGTGCTCGGACACGAAGGTGGAGATCTCCGACGATTTCACGTTCGGCATCGCGTTTTCGTCGAGGAACTCGTTCTTCAATGGCAACAACAGTCAGCTGTCTCCCTGCGACAGCAGGCTCGGCCTCGTCAACTCCAATGCGCAGATCGCCGTCTTCAGGCCCAAGGTCGACGAGATCTCTCTCCTCACCATCAACACCTCCTCCTTCTTTCCGGTCAGTTGTCTCTCTCTCTCTC
>CAMOHE010025538.1:0-15640 GCA_946598075.1 Artocarpus hirsutus | reverse complement strand
CTGTAATGCGCATTGGTGCCAAATTAATCAATGTTATTTTCTTAGGTTCGCATTTTGAGATTAGGGATTTTTTTGAACAGATTAATTACTGAAAATTAGAGGAAAAATATAAAGTTGAAAATCATTTTCACATTTGCTTAAACGTTTAGTTAAAGCGATGAAGATTTCAGCGCCCATGATTAGTTCACAAAGCCTTTGGATCTGTGCATACAACTGTTTCCTTGGAGTGAGTGTTCTTTTTGATTTTTCTCACTGAAATTCTTGAGGATTTGCCTTTTCATAGTTTTGCTCCTTTCACTCTTCTTAGCTTTAGAAAATATTATGATATTGAGGTGGGTTTAAGGTTAAGAAATCAAATTATCTGGTTGAACTTCCTTGAAATCCTCTAGCTTCTGACGTCATGCAGAGTAAGAAACATTATCGCACAGGTCCATTTAAGAACGTAAGCCTTAAAGCATAGGACTTTGTTTTTTCTTTTTGCCGTTGTAGGTCCAAATTCTACGCTTCGGAACAACTTCACTCAAGAACAAAGGCCCGAAGGCAGTTCTTCAGGCAACAGAAATGAAGGTAAAGGCAGGCAGCCAACGACGTCTCGAATCGGAAGCAATATTCACACGTTGAAGCATGACGAAGACGATGGGCGATTCAGCGACAGAAATTCCTTCTGGAATGGTAATTCTACCCAATATGGTGGTAATGATAATGAAAAATAAGAATTAAAAAAAAAAACTGATGCAGTCCCTTTGATATCTAATATGTGAGGCCCACCAGCTTGCTTGTGTGCCAACTTGCCTACTGAAACTGAAGTTGATGCTGAAAGAAAGAATTATATATTAAATTTATATACCAATAAAATAGAAGTGTATAATGTTTTTATTGCCGTTCCTCTCTTCGTTTAATCTTTAATGTTATTGCGCTTTTGGTCAGTAAAATATCTAGCTTGTCAAGTAAGTTCTTGGAATCATCTTTTTTTAAAAGAGCTTTAAATAGGTGAATGTGGTTTTAAATCTTTTTTGACAAGCAATAAAAATATTATAATAAAGTTTGTAATGTTTTATTGAAATTATGGTTCAAGTTTTAAAGTATATTTTCTAAGAGCTTTTTAAGAAAGTCATAAAATGTAGCTTTGACTAGAAGCTTTTTTGGAGAGTTAAAGCTCTTTTGATAGGTTATTTTCACACTTTTTGAAGTAACTTTTAGATTCAAGAAATCGAAAATAACTATAGACCCTAAGGAAGTTTAGCTCTTTTGTCCTTTATTTTTCCTTTGAGAATTTTGGTTATGAATTTAGAAGCGGTGACAACTATTTTAGTCGGTGGCATGAGTTATAGGGTGTTTGAGAGTGTAGCTTAAGCTATTAGTTTAGGTTTGAGACTGAAGCCTAGTGTACATAAGAAAAAACAGACAAATAATTACAAAGGTTAATTATGTAAGTCTACTTCTTTTTGGGACGTTTTTCTCAATTTATTCCTCCCGTATTCTACATAAAGAAAAGTAGACAAAATAATTATAAAAGTTAATTATGTGAGTATACTTTCTAAATTTAAACCTTTTCTCAATTTATCCTTTTAGTTTCAGATACTAGGAGGTATATCTATCCGTTTTCTACATAAAGAAAAGTAGACAAAATAATTATAAAAGTTAATTATGTGAGTAGAAATAATTACAAAGGTTAATTATGTAAGTCTACTTCTTTTTGGGACGTTTTTCTCAATTTATTCCTCCCGTATTCTACATAAAGAAAAGTAGACAAAATAATTATAAAAGTTAATTATGTGAGTATACTTTCTAAATTTAAACCTTTTCTCAATTTATCCTTTTAGTTTCAGATACTAGGAGGTATATCTATCAATTTACTTCATAATTAAAATTAAACTTGGTTCTTGTAACCATTGAATTTCTCATGGCTAGAAACTTTTGTCGTTGATTTTTTCGTTTCTTAGCAGCATTGCCGCTAAGACAGGAGAGGATTTTTTCTCTTTTTTTATTTTTTTTGGTGGATGTTGCTTTTTTTTTTTTGGGTGAATGTTGCTTTATATTTTACATATCATGAATGTTACTTTTAAAACATTTGGAACGTAAACCCCAAGCTATATATTTGTTTCTCTTTTTAGTAATTTTTATAAGCTGGGTGTTAAAAAGAACAAAATATGAATGATATTACGTTAGTAGAGTGTTATTTTACATTTTTTACGTTAGAATCATGTGCTTATTTTTCTAAAAGAGCTTCTAATAGGTGAAAGTGGTTTATTTTTTATTTTTTCACAAGCAATAAAAATAATAGATTGAACCTTATAACAATTAATTACAACTTTGATTTAAGTTTCAAAGTCTATTTTACAAGAGTTTTTTAAAAAAATCCATACATTTTTAAAAGTAGTTTTTAGATTTAAAAAGTCAAAAATAGCTTCTAAAAAGCTCTGTCACACAAACCCAAAAATTTCTGAATTTTTATTTAGTTTAGCACTTTTGTCCTTTATTTTTCTTTTGAGAATTTTGTTGTTGAATTTGGAAACGGTGACAGCTATTCCTTTTTTTTTTTTTATGGAACCGTGACAGCTACTCTAGTCGTTGGCCGGAGCTAAAAGTGCCACCGATTGTTTGGACATTGTGGGTTTGATCTTGCATAGTATATTTAAGCTAACATGGGTGAAATAATTATAATTTTAAATTATGCAAGTATGCTTCTAGTTTTAACATTTTCTTAATAGGTGGATCTGTTAACCCCACTTTTTTTTTATTTTTCACACCCTCCTTTTAAAGTGTCTTCATCCAATTTGTTACACTTTTCTTAAAAAATAAAAAAGTCCTTACACATAAGTAGCGATCTTTTTCCTTTTTGGGTTTTTTTTTACCTTTTTATATCTTGTATTTTAAATTTATTTAAATCTTATATTTTGGTTTTTAATTTTATTAAATGTATATATTCATATTAGAGTTAGAACACAAATTTATAACTTTTCTTGATCAATCTTTAATATTAACATAAAAAATTGCTTAAAATATGCTCAAATTGAAAAACAAGACAACTTTAAAAACTTAAAAAAAAGTTTATAATAAGGTTTTTTGACTTCAAAAAATGTATAGAATACCCTAAAATTAAGTTTTTGTGTGTTTTTGCTTTTGTTTTTTTTTTATTTTTTGAAAGTTAATTTTTTTATTTTTTCCTTAAAGATAATTTGGTCATTTTAAAGGCTAAAATTAAGCATTAATTGAGGTAAGATATAGATTTGTATATTAAATCTAATATAAATGTATATTTTTTATGAGATAAAAAAAACAAATACTATAATATTTAAATTAACCTAAAATAGAAAGTATAGAAAGAAAAATATCTTTCTTTCTTTCTTACCGACAAACCAAACAAACTTCCATATTGTTATATATACATATATATATATATATATTTATATATATACAGTTTTGTATCCTTGACCACATGTGTAGGGTGTTTACTGTTTAGGGTGCGTCCTTTGAGCAACTTTAAAAGTAAATGTTTCTGAATTTATATAATTACAAGAGTAACGAATCTGTTGCTTTTTAGATAATTTGATCGTGGTTTTAGTTATTCAAGCAACTCATTGAAGTGTTAAAAGTAAATTAAAAAAAAAACTACTCATGCCACCAAAAAAGAACAAGTGGTGGTATTGCTTTGTTACTGAGGTGCAAACAATAATCAATTCGTATACTAATTTTAACTAGTTTCTTCGCAATTCAGTGCGAGTTCAAAGATTGTATATAATGTCGTATACATTAAACAATAAAACTTCGTGAGGCTGTAAACTAAGTGAATTGTAGGTTTATTTTTCTTGCAAATCAATGGGTTCAAAATTTATGGATTCAAATAGTTTTAATATAATTCGTTTATATTAAACAACGAAATTTGCTTGTACAAAATAAGAATTTTGAAAAAGAAAAAAATATATACTTTTTGGTTAACAGTGAAGTCCATCTCTATTCTTTTAAAAAAAAAATAGCGCACAACAATGTTTTTTAAAAGTGGGGCTGTGTACTTTGAATTCTTTTGACATCAAAAATAATTTTATTAATGGATAATGCAATAATAATAGATTTTATTAAAATAAAAGTGCGTAAAAAGTAGGATGGGGCTATCAATAGACGGCCCCTTTCTCAATTTATCCTTGTTACATTCTATAAAAGAAATAGACGAAATAATTATAAGGTTAATTGTGTGAATATACTCAATAGTTTTAACCTTTTCTCACTCTATCCCTTTAGTTTTAGAAGGTAGAAGGTATATGCAAGCAATACTTCGTACTAATAAATAAACTTGGCTCTTGTAAACCTTGAATTTCTCATGGCTAAAACTTTTGTCGTCAATTTATTTTTTTCTTGGCAATTCTGCCACCAAGACAAGAGAGGATTCTTTTTTGGGGGTGTTAATGCTAAGCAAAAGTCCATAAATTTTATTGTCGAATCCTCTTTAGTTCTTGACTTTTAAAATATTTCAAACTTAATCCCTAATTTATCAGTTTGTTTCAATTTTAGTTATTTTTATTAGTTGGGTATTAGAACAAAACAAACCATGAATAATGTTCTAGTGTTATTTTTTTTTATTGTAGAATTATATGCATATCTCTTGGTCAATCTTTAAAATACTGTTTTTTGTCATCATTACGTTTATGTTCTGTCTTTTTTTTAACACAAATTTCAAAATAAACTTATAAATGAAAGAACCAAACTGAAAATGAAGATAAAGTTTGGAGACCATTTATGGGATCAATCATTTTCTTTTTTAAAGTGTTTTATTATGTTAATAACGTTGCCAAATTTCTATTATCAGAAAATTTAGATTGATAATATTTTTATTGTTTCGAAAACAATAAATTCCTATTATATGGATTTTAAATTTGAAGATATAGTTTTGAAAATTTCGAAAACATCTTAAATGGAAGGTTAATTTTTTTATAATTTTAAAAAGAAAGGCATAAAATATCAAATATCCTTTAAATGAATATATTGTTACAAATTGACCCTAAAACAAAATGACGTAAGAGCCTACATACAATAACTTCTTTGATTTATTATCATTGATATTTAGTAACATAGATGTGATTTATTGTTTAACCTAATTAATTAGTCTTCATCTTTGAATTTCTTTTCTTTCTTTTGTAAAAACCAAAATTAGTTACTCAAGAAAAAAAAAGTTATATAAAGATTCGTTTGGTAACTACATGTTATTAGTAAAGTGTTAATGGAGAGGACTCCCAAAACAAACAAAACAAAAAAAGGCAAGAAGAATCCCAAATGCACCAGAGGTCTAGAACGATTTAAAGCGTTTTAAACATGTGCACCAAACAACACATTAGTAGTTCAAAGCCTATTTCAAAAACGTAAAATTCTTTTGCTCCATTCTTATGAAATTTTTCTCCTCTTTTGAATATAGAGAAAATGTCCTCCACATCAACATGTTATTTAATGCTTCCCTTGACACTTAAAACAATAATATCTATTCCTCCATCAACATATTGTTTAATGCACAAAGCCTTTGATACTTAAAACATGTCTCCCTTAAAAATATAAATAAATATGAAACAAAATAAAGAAGACATAAAAGAAAGAAGTAAAGGATTTAACGTGGTTCCGCATTAAGCCTACATCTACGAATCAAGAATATTTTTCATTATTTTTTTTTATACTTTTATAATGTATCATACATGGTTATATAGGGAGGATCACTTCACAGTACAGTTGACTTTCTATAATTAATATCCAATGATTCGGATACCAATCTTCTATAATTATACAATAAGATTTGTTCACATTAGAAATAAGAAGAATCGTAAGTATTATTTTGTGGTACAAATATATGATAAGTTATTGAGTAGGATATAATCCTAGCTGTGCCATAGTAAGTTAGTATCAATATGTGAAATTTGTTTCTTTTATAATAGAAAATTTAATGACTAAAAAAATTACTTGACTAATAAAATTCTAGGAGAAAAAGAATTGCAGGAACAATCAAAAGTTTTGGGAGGCTTGATTGTCCAACATTTTAATTTGCCAAATAGGTAAATGACTATATAAAAAAAAAAAAAAAAAAAAGAAGGTATTTTACATATCATGAAGAGTGCAACAAAGCCCATAGAAAATTTTAAAACCTATACCGTTATGTTTACTAATATTTCGCATCATAACTAATTTACATTTTTGAAAACCCTGGCACAACCCACACTTGTTTTGCACATACGTTAATTCACTAGATGAAAAAATAAATAAATTGTCCACAACAGATTGAATTCTATTATTTTGCTCCAGTCTCATTTGCAGCACAATAATAATAATAATAATAATAATTCATAAACGTCGACCTTGGTAAAATTTTAGTATATATATATCATACCCCTAATGGATTTAAAGTATTATACTGTTTTTTTTTTTTCATAATATATGGTAACTTGTACAAATGTATAATAAGTTATTTAGTGAGGTAAGTTGAGATATAACTAGTTAGCTTTTATATATGAGTTCATTCCATTTCTAGGGGGAAAAACGTCATTTGTTAAGAAAATTTTACTTAAAAGTCACCAGGTAACCTTATGTAACCCTTTGGAAAGACTTACGGGCAATGGCTTTTGGTGATGTATGTTAAATTAATTGAAAAGGAAAAATTGCCAATTAGTCGACTATCAAATGAATAATTGTTTAATATTAAAATGCAAGAGTCATTGTGGTGCATGTAGTTTCAATGTAGTTTTCTCGAACATTCTAAAAAAACACAGCAGCTTTGGAAATTACAATCTAACAAATTTGTTGGGCAAATAAAAAAAGGAGAAGAGAAAAAGTAGAAAAAATACAATTGTGAGCATATTGTCATATATTTTTTTTTTCATCCATTCATATCAAATGATTTCTTCTCATCTTTCTTCTCCATCTCCACTTATCACACACTCGGCTAATACAGATATGGTTAAACCATTTCCATTGCCAGTGTAGAAATTTTGCTAATAAACATTGTTCAGGGGAAGCAAAGAAACAAAAAGATCATTTATCAAAGGTTGATCTCAAAGTATTTAAGGAAAATTGTGTTCGTAAAACAAATCACCAGTGCTTAATGGAAAAAAAAACAACATCATGTTGTGGAGAGTTTTCATGGAAGTCTTGTATTGAGCAACAAACATCAAGGTCATGTATCTCGCGTAGAGCTTGACATATATTTCTATATTTCTATTGTAGAGATAAAAAAAATTCAAAGAATGCATGCTCGATCAAGCTAACTATATTGAACGCTAAAATATGTTTTTGGTAAGTGTGCACACTAAAAAATATACTGCTTGTGTAATACATATTTAAGATGTGTTTCTTTTTAATTAATTTGCAATAAATTCTCATTTTTGGTAAGTGTGCACACAAAAGCATGTTCTTCTTGTATAATACGTGGTTGAGATGTGTATATATATATATGTATATATATTGAATTACTTTGGCTTATTAATTTTAATTTTTTTTATAAATATGGCTTATTTCCCTCGTTACCTCTCATGTAAAACCAAAAAATCCCACCTTTGGGCAAACTTTGAGACTGTTTAGGGTATTGAGGCTGTTCCACTATTTGTAACCACTTCTATTTCGAGTGATTTAGCCCATTAATCGCATGATGTTGTTTATAATAATAACCAAAAAAAAAGGGAACCAAGAAGGTTTTTGATAGAACCTTTTATATATTTCCCTTTAATAAAAAAACTAATAAACTTAATTAAAAGTGTGTTTGAAAATAATTAATAAATTTAATTTAAAAATGTGTTTGAAAATGATTAATTAGTTCGTAATAATTAGATAATGGTTTAAAAATCTTTCTTATTAGATCCTTTATGAAAAATAATATAATTTGTGAAAATAGTTCTATTTATACATGAACAAAGGTTAATTGACAAACACTTTTGCCTATCAGCACAAGTTCAAGGAACATGAATGAAATTAACTCAAGAGGCCCTAAACTTACGAATTATATTCGATTTAAAGATAATTGTAAGACAAAAAAAAAAAAAAAAAAAAAACAACATCTAGATTACTGCATACAGCTTTCCAAAGCAAATGTCAAAGTCAAGACTATAATTGATATAATTAAATGTGAAAATAACATCATGTTGTTTTGTTTTGTAATCCAATACATATTGCCATTTAAAAGCTGGATTTACATTTTATCATAATTTTTAAGATTTGAAACTTGTAACAATTTAAAATGAAATTATTGTAACTATCAATTAAAAAGGTCAACACATTGACAATAGTAACCAAGTGATAATTTTTCTCCCTATCCTTAGGAACTATTGTTTCAATCATTAATTAACTTTTTTCAACAATTTAATATGTGAATGGAAACAAATATATATTGCTTGTAAATTTTTAACGTAGATATTTACATAACAAAATAAAAAATTAATCCGACCACTAAAATCCATAAGAGCAAAAAAAACTACACCACATATGAACCCCACAAAGTTAATTTCGGGAAATATGGAGCATGGACGAGTTTACAAGACCCCAAACTAATTATCCTTTTTTATATGCAACGCACATATTCATTTATTAGGAAAAGGGATTTGAGGTAAACGGTCGTTTTTAGCCTTTTTTTTAAGTAAGTGTTTGACGTTTTTTAAAATTAAGAAAATGGTTTTTTTTTTTTTAATAATAATGTACTGATATTAATCAATGATATACTGATTTGTGGTTTATCACTAATTAACTTAGGTTTATTCATGATTAACCGTTATAGTTAGCGAATAACCTATTTTACCAAATAATTTACGGATTTATCAAATGATAATGATAAATCATTGGTAAACAATGAAAAACCATTTTATTAGTAATAAATCAGTTTATCAGTGGTAAACTATAGTTAATCAGTGAATGTACTGACATCAATCAATTATGTACAGTTTATTGATGACTATAGTGAATCAGTGAATGTATTGACATCAATCAATGATGTACTGCTATGAAAACGAGGCCACTTAATTTTTAAAAAGTCCGTATATTTCTATAATTTTTAAAAATCTTGACTATCCGTTTAAAAAGGTGACCAAAATGGTCCATTTGCCTAAATCTCTATTACAAAAAGTAGTATACGTGTTTTTCTTTTCTGTATTTATTATTGAGATTTGGGGGTAAATGATTATTTCCAAGGCTTTTTTAAGTAAACGATCAGAGTTCTTGAAAATTAAGAAAACAGATTTTTAAAAAAAAATGATTAATAAGTGATGTAATGATGTTAATCAATACATTAATGATGTGCTGGTTTGTATTTTATCACTGATTAACTTGGTAATGATAATCATTGATTAATTTGATTGTTTATTAATAATTAACAAATATTAGTCAGTGATTAACCAATTTCGCAAAAAAATTTACTAGTTTATCATCAATAAATCATTAGTAAATCAATAATAAATCAATTTATTAGTCATATACTAATGTTAATCAGTAATGTATTAATATCTACAAAAAAAGACCAGTTATGTAGTTTTCAAATAGTTCAACTCGAGGTGTTTAGAGATCAAATTACATGGATTATGAAGTCAATCCGTAATCCGATCGGACAAGAAACCAATCCATGAGACCCCAAATTCAATCCAATCCAAAAACATCATATTTTGCAGATTGAATGAAGGATAAACTTTATTAAATGGTTAGGTAGGTGCAACTTTTCCATTGCTGCAACTTGGGAGGGTGGATTAACAGATTGAGCATTTAAATTTATTCAAAAAATAGAAATTAAAATTAACGTAAATGATGTCTGGGACTTTGGGAAATCTATTTTTTTGTAACTTATTTTGTTATAAATATCACACTTAAATATCTTTCAAATTTTATTTTTTATAAATATCATATATATTTAAGTGTGACATATTTAAACATGTAATATAAGTAGTAATATGATATAAATAAATACTTTTTTAAGTGTGGATAACGTTTAAGTTTCTCTTAATAAAACATATAAATCAACCTTATGCTCATACTTCGTAGTGTACTCGGTAAGGTTATATATTTATTACAAAAAATTCTATATATATATATATGTATATATAATTTATATAACTCAGAGAAGATTACACATGTCCAAAGATACACAATATATAATCAAATCTGTACACAATTGCCTACGATCCAATTCAAAACCAATCCATGGTGCACAAATTGAAACAAATTGAATTGCATTGAACCAATTCACAGATTTTATGAACACCTAAAATTTCGATGGTGTTTGAAAAGTTGTACCATCATTTAAAAAGAGTCACCAATGATCCTTTGATTAATTCTCTTTATTTTATAAAACAACCAGCCAGGTAGCTATAGCACTCGTCCTGCATGCACTTCCATCTTGCCTCCTTTGAACGGCTGTTGGCTAGTACATCACTTCAATCGTAAACTAACCAATAGTTATGAGTCTGACAATATGAAATTAAAAAGAACAATTTTATTTATCCTCATAAGATTATTATCCTACCACTAACAAAATAATGAAACTCAATTTAAAAAATACACTAGATACTTGACTAAGCTTATAGTTTTATAAGTAGTGAGGTTAAAACCCTATAAAAATGAAAATGATTTTTCATTAAAGAACTCTTCTGCGACATTTCATAGCTAGCTACACTCGTTTATCATACGGATGCAAATGGCTAACTTTTCCTTTTTTGCTTGTGGGATTACAGCCAATTTTTTCAGCTCTTGCCTTGAACATGTGAAAATAAAACCCAAGCCAAGTTTTCTATTAAGTAGCAAGCAAACATCAATTAATAATCCAATCTTTGTCGAACAAATCTTCAAAAACCAAAACAAAATCAACTAACATGTTTACCAAACGGTTAAGTAGAAAAAGGAAATCCAACATAACAATTAACCAACGGAGAATCGAGTTCCCAATATTTATCACACCCTTGCACAGAAAGCAAAAGATCCGAGTGTTGGGTAATATTGGAATCGCCCAAGTTGCACCGAGTTCCCTTGCCTCCTTCATGCAGACACGGGGGTTCTTTCTTCAGAAGCATTTGTGGAGTTCCTTTCTTTGAAACCTAGCATCTTGTTTAATGCCCCAATGTAAGCCTTGACACTTGAAACGACAATGTCCATTGCCGCCCCGTTCCCACTGGAAAACAATGAGGGAAAAAAAAGTCAAGATTTATGCTCCATGGACCTACAAGCAAAGCAAGCATGCCATACCTAAATGTTCGAGGAACTGGTTCGCCTGTTGAAGCATGAGTAGGTGAGTGAGTGTTTTCCACCCGGATTAGGACACGGGTGGCAGCAATTGCATCGATGCCCTCTGTGACAGCATTCATGGAGTACTCAAGAAGAGTCACTGGTTCCTGCACGATGCACGCAAATGGAAGAAGATTCCATTAAAAGACTATAGCAAACACCCAGCACTGGGGGAAAAAAAGGGGGCACCTTAAAAGGTACTTCTGTGGTCCATCTTAATCATCAGCAATAATATAACCTAGTAGATAAGATTCAACCTTTAAAATATTCCTAATAATTACCGCATCCCATCACCATGTATCTTCTCAGTTCTTTAAGAAACATAGTTCTTGTTAAATCAATCCTAAATTCCGCCCGCATAGACCAAAAGAATCTAATCACAAGCAAGTCTAGAATCTACATCATCAAATGGGAAAAATCTTTGATTTTCTGATTCTAACCTTCACAATAAGATCAACAGCTTTATAAGCTGAATCCACCGGACCTGTTCCTACTGAGCAGGCAATATGTTCTTTTCCCCCCGCATCAAAAAGCTTGACAGTTGCGGTTGAAAGACCAAGAGTTCCACATGTGACCTGTGTTATGTTCGTGCCATTTGATGAGTTAGCTTTCCCTTAAAAAATAATCAAAATTCCACAATCATGAGCAAAGTCAAAACTCTGTAGAATTACCTGCAGATCAGAAAGCTTCCAAACCACTTCCGGCTGAAAAACCTCATCTGAAACCAATGCTTTAAGGTCGGCATCAGTTACCCTCTGGGATCAAAAGAATAAAGAAATGATCTGCTTGAACTTCCAAAAAAAGTACAAATTACTGCAAACTTGCTCATGGCTGTGCATATGCATAATATTTTAAACCTGACAAATAAAACATTAAAATACGTTTCCATACCACAAAGTGACGGTATGAAAAATAATTCATTCATAAACATGCCAGCAAGTGAACAAGGAAAAGAAATAGCCATCTATGTATCCAATACATTTGATGAAAATTGGGGCAAGAAAATAACAAGATAGTCACTCAAAATATATACAGGAATGTTATTAAATTAATAATCCAAATTCACCTTCTTTTGGTCAGCAACGGCTTTGAAACTCCAAAATATACTCTCAAGTTGCTGATCATCAAGCTCATAACCTAGCTGTGAATAAAAAAGGTGTTAACGTGTAATGGAAAAAGTAAAGGACCATTAAAGTTTAGTCAGCACTGCTCAAACATAAAATAAATAATACCTCCTCAAGCCGTCTCCTCAATGCATGACGACCACTGAACCGAAAAATTTATGCAGACAAAAACAGAACAAAAGAGCTGTTATTAGAATTATATGCAAGTAAACAAGAAGAAGAGAAGGCAGACAGCTAACTAAACCAATCATCAAAAGCATCAAATAAAGCCTATGAAATTAACAGACAAAAATTGGGTCCAAGAAAACAAAAACTTTGCACCTCACATAACGAGGGCAGCTTACCATGTGAACAAGTGAATCTCCACATCCCACTAAAAACAAAATTTGAACTTCTTTACTATTGCAGTCTACCTTCTCTAATTCCAACAGTACCTAAGCAGATGGAGATATAATAAAGAGAGTAGGTTTCTGCCACTTTTTCACAAGCATTCAATTTTTTGAATAATGTTCATTGAAATGGACCAAGAGAACATGGCTAAACAGTATGACTTGGAACATAAAGCACAAACAAGGCAAATGTGAAGTATCATGTAAATATTGAGACCAACAAATAAACAGCCAATACAAAAATAACATTTTGAAATTTATTTAAAACTAAGTAAGCATACCTAAGTTTTCCAAGGACGATGCCAGCTTCATTAGTTCGTTCGAATCCAATATCTTCAGGGGCTATAATTTCATAAGTCTCCTTGTGCTTAAGCATCCCATCCTAAAGACCAGACAGCTTTTCGATATTATATATTAGATTAGGGAAAAAAAAATCCCACCTTACTCAGGCAAAACAATGGAAAAGAAAAGCAAAACTGTGAAACTCATATGAAAATAAATGCAAAAACCCATGTAAAAGGGAATGTGCTCTTTACTAGACCTTTTGCTGGAACATTTCAATGAATCATTCATCTTTTTTCCACATAGAGTTATATGAAATGTAAAAATGGGAATTATGCGTCCTACAACAGAAAATTCACGTATAGCAACCTGATGAATGCCACTTTCATGCGCGAAAGCATTGGCTCCAACAATAGCTTTGTGTGGCTGTACATGCAAACCCGTGTATTCTTCAACCTGAATAAAATTGACATTGAGAAACTCCATGAAAAGAACATCATTAAAATAAGGGAATGACAGAAAAATTGAGAAGTATACCATCTTGCTTGTCATTGAAATGTGTTTCGTGTTGATTCCAGTGTAAAGTCCCCCCAATTCATGTTCACCACGACATTTCAATGTCATTACAACCTGAAGATTACATTCCAGGGGGAAGTAAGGAAAACATTTATTCAAAACGAAAAGGAAACTAGAGAATATTTTTATTGTTGGCTTCTAATAGATCCACAAAATGCTTTAATATTAGTACCTACTTAGGACATTTAAAAAGTAGAGAAACATACATACAATCTAAGTCAGAAATGGATCGAAAAGGAAACACTTTGATAACCGGCTATAGGAAAGCAACTCCAAGGTCAAATGAATTTCCGGGGCAAGTAGAGGGTAACATCTAGATATCTTCCATACATTTTAATATTTTGAGCAGAGCCACCAAATACCGTAGAATATTTTTTTAGTGATGTGTAGGTGGTTTACGATAAGATGTGTTGCAAAATGCAGACTGTTAATCTAATTTATGGGAAAAACAATAGGCTCTCCAAGTATTGTTGCAGATAAAAATCAGCTGAATTTAAGTTGCATGGTTTCCTTGCATAATCCTCAGAGTATGAAAAGCTTAATTCTATAAAGTTGTTCATTATTCTGCAGGGGTATTTATAAAATTATGGAGAACGATCATTTTTTTTTTTATCTACGATCATTTTTTTTTATCTCAAGATAAACAATGTATGATTCACCTAATTGGTACAATACATAGATGATAAGCATCACCCCTGCACAAGGATGTCATACAAAACAGGAAATATGGTTTTCTGTCAAATGAACCTTGTGTTGCACCTCTATGTCTCTTCCTCATCTTTTTTTAGTCTGGTTGTAAACGAATTTGCTCAGGCTGGGTCTTTTTTTAAAAAAAAAAAAACTGAAAATGGAAGCTAGCTCATAATAGGGTTTGAGTCTCATGAAAGAATAGCGCTCCCTGTTGCTCCTAGTAGAAGTCTAACGGTGGTCCATTTCGTAGACAAAACAAAGCCTTGTTTCTTGTGAGAAGTGGCAGTAATGTGAGCCTCACACAATTTTTTTTTTTTTTTCCAGCAAAGGATTCTGAGCAAGATCGAGAAAAGAGGACTTCTATTTTGGTCGTCTAGATGTGATTAAAAACCTGCGTGAAAACTCAGCACTGGACGTTTCGATGGCATTCTTTCTGCCAGCAGACGACCATAAGTTATCTTTGCTTATTTCCTTGCTTAGCTAGTCAAGAGAACAATAAGAATATAAAGTAATTATTTTCAATAGCCCTTTCTTTCTGAAGTATTCCACTAGGGCCATGACACTTGTTCTGCAAAAGGAAATAACTATAAACAAACCGGAAGTTACTAAGTCATCCTGTTGCTTAAAGATTGTGCATGCTTACTACATTTTGGTCTAAATTGTTATCTGCTGAGGGTGTTAGAAAATTAGGAAACAGTATTTGGAAATCCACAAAATCAAATAACAGCAAAATGACAGCCAAAAAGGGTGATGGAAAAGCCACAGTTCTATCATTGGTTGCAAAATGGCTATGCTCTCGGCCACTTGGCTAGTATGAAGATAAAGTCCCTCTATCTCAACAGAAAAGAACTCAAATAGTGGATAATTTTTACCAAGTCATCATGGAAATTGGAATTAGAAAAACAAATTATTCTACTTTAAGCATTATTTGGTCGTCATTTGTCGGTCTACCTTTGTCAACTAGTAATACGTTTGGAACCAAATAGGCCAATTCAATGCACAGTCTAAAGGGATAATGTTAGTAATTATACCAAAGAACCGAAGCATTCCGCATTCCTCAAGCAACTCAGGGAGATCGGAGATGCTGATTATGGATCTAGGACTTATACATTTGCCTGTGAATCAAATATGATTTGAAGTGAGGTTGAAACTCCAGCAACTAATAACTAGGGAGAAAGGGTCCTCATTCAAGGTTTAAGGCCTTAAAGATGTTAGTTATTCCAACCATTGCAGTTTATTACCAAACTGCGATACATAGGATATTATGTTGGAGGATCCTTCACAATTCGAGTCCATAGATGAATGCAAACTCTCACGGTCATACACATAATAAACATTTACCTCTTCTAATGACGC
>CAMOHE010025537.1:22385-51752 GCA_946598075.1 Artocarpus hirsutus | reverse complement strand
GACATTTCCACAACCACCCTAGCTAGCAAACCGCTCACATAATAATAACTAAATAATGCATCACTAATAAACATTCCCACAACTATCATAGCAAACTCCCAAAAGCCCTTTTATCTTTTCCATATCTGTCAAAAGTAAGAACAATAGATAAGAATCATTTAGTTGGAAATAATATGCATTTTTAAATTCAATACAAGGCCAAATGTGCTCGCGAGATGACGTGCACCACTGACTTTTGTGGATCCCGCACCAATGCCTATTTGAACAAAAGGCTCAAGATAGCACAATCATGACACTCGCGCATTTAGCGTTTGTCTTTGAATTAATAAATGAGCTATGAATAGAAAAATTAATCATACCAAATCGTGAGCCTTTGGTCATCGTCTCCATGCAACCACAGAACAAACATACAAAAAATTCATGGTTTTAGCTTAGCAATTCTTGGCGCGGACATAAACACACTCGTTGAATTTTTCAATGTCATGTCGGTGTTTGGAGCAGCCAGAAAGAGATTTTTGCATACAAAATTGTAATTTTATCTGCTTAATGATATTTTTAACAAAGCCAGGGATGAAATAGTGCTTTTGAACAAGCCAAGTATGGGAAAGTGCTGATGGAGGAGAAAAAGGATAGGGAGGATTAACACGGAAAGACTACTATAAGTTTAGCAGCACCTAATTTTTCCATAGCTCTCAACTTCTGTACTATATCCTGAAGTGGTGTTTTAAAACCAACTATATATATACATTTATATATATATACACTTCTACTTCTTTTATGCTAAACTATCCATAAAATTAAAAAAATGTTGTAATGCAACATTTTATGTTTAATTAATTTCATAAGTGACAAGTACTAGCTTAACAATATTGCATGCATGTGTCTAAAGAAATCAACCAATTAACAAGAACTAATTTTAATGTCTCTTGATTCCTAATGAAAAGTTTTCGTGCATTTATCTTGCCTCTTCATCGAAAGGGTGAAGAATTGTATATTTCTAGGTTCAGGCAGAGTTACACATGGATGAAAGTAAGTGGCCGCCTTTTTATATTTTTTTTCTTTCAATATTGTGTATGATTCTTATAAAATTATACTTCACCTCCTTTAAAATAATGTTTCTCCCTCCGTAAAGTTCTATATCTCCTTTATTTTATTTTTCTTGATAATGTTGATATACATTCCACCCTTTGAGTAATTTTTTTGGCTATGTCTTTATCTAGGTTTAAGCAAAAATGATGTGGATCATGTATAGTGACTTTTGGGAACAATTTATCTTTTTTTAATAGAAGTCGTTTTTGGAAAAATTGGCCATTTGTTTCAGGATCAAATATTAGGATCAGTCGACCTAGGAGAAAGTTATGACCATTTATTTTATAAGCATTCATCAAATTGGCTTCCGACTAGTAGGAAGGATAAATCCAACTCTTGTTTTGTGGAAAGGTAGAGTCTTATCTTTGTCGGATAATTAGAACGATAAGTCGATTAGTGACTTCAATTTGACAGACAGATTTTTTATTTTAATTTTCTACTTTTAAAGAAAAAATAAATTTGTACAATTAGTATGAAAGATGTAATCACAAATTTTTTAGTTGAAGATATAATACACAAGTTGTTTTTTTTTTTATTTTTTTTATAAATGTCTGATGAAATATATTGAAATTAACCGATTTAAATCATTTTTCGGGAAAACCTTTATTCAGAAACGTAATTACTAAAAATTCGAACTCTTGTTACCCACATGAAAACGCTCAATATTCGACCAATTGGTTTACTTCTGCCTTTGTGCACATTAATTTCTTTTTTATTTTCCTTTTGAAAACTATAGATTTATTTTGAGCAATAGAACAATGATTTATTTATTCTAAAGATTTAAACAAGGGTAATGTGGACTTTATAACTTATGAAAGTGATGTTATAAAAACGAAAAATAGTAAAGACTTTGACTTTGAGTGTATCTTTACCGTTAGGTCAAACTTACAAGTTGCAACTATTGTGACATTTTTATTCTAAAACTTGTATTTTTAGTCTATTTGAAAACTAGTAGTTTAACTTACAAGTTTGAATCAAATTTAATTTAAAATTCAAATTTTGTAAAAAAAAATATTATAACAAAGTTAATTTGGACCACAATTTTATAGTTTGAACTATTTTTTCAAAACACAACATGTACTGTTTTTCTTATTTCTTTTTCCTTTCTAAAGTGGTTGGTCTTTGCCAGCATTATGACATATGGTTAGTGGTCACCCACCGGGTTACTTTGGCAGCGGCTAGTTATCAATTGTCTGCGACCTGGTCAGTCGTTTGACCATGACCCATGTAGGCTTCAGTTCCTTTGGACCTGTTGGAACCAGCACTTTCTTTGAGATATTCCTAGCTTGCAAATACAACAATAGGAAAATCAAGCTAAGAAAATTTGTTAATGGCTAGTATGCGTACTTTTGCATGGGCCATGTTCTATTAACACACCCTGCAATTGTTGAATAATCGTCAAAATTACATCCTCGACCCTATACGGTATTTTTTTAATTCTTTCAATAAAAAAAGAGAAAAATACATGGAATGACTTACATGTATTCTCCTTATTAAAAATCTCCTCCTTTTTTTTACTTTTCAAAACTACATTTTTTATATTTATTCCTTTTTGATATGATTTATCAACTACTATTTTACCAATTACAATAAACATTGATCTAAATCAAACCCTAATTTGTTTTAGGTCTTCCCTCTGATCTCCCCCTCTCTCTCTTCCTTATTTTCTCATTTTCCTCCTCTATCAGATCGCTCTCTCTTTCCCCCTCCACCTCATCTTTCTCTTTCTTCTCTGCCACTCTCTTTTTCTCTCCTTCGCCTACCCTTTGTCTTCTCCGGCCTCCACTGCAGATCAAGATCGTGTCGCCATTGTGATTGGAGATCATACAGATTGTGGTCTCTCTCTTTCGCACAGATCAAATTGTTGTTCTCCTCCTCGTTTAAGCCGCCCACCGTGAGAATCTCGTTGTTCTAGCCATCGAAGCTTCCAAATCGCTTTTGAAGCTCCTCATATGTAGATCTGTGTCGCCCTCGTCGTTGTCCTCAAGCTTTGAGATATCCAGCTGTGTTTTTGTGGTGTGAAGATCTAGGATCACCATCATCCTACAGCTCACTTAGAGATCTAACCCTAGCGTCTTCAACAGCCCTATCTAGATGCAACTAGAATGAAATGTCGTCGTTGAAGCATCTCTAGCAACGCAAGAAGTCGCGAGAGATTTTAGTTTTTTTTTTCTTTTCTATTTTTTTAAAAATCTAGGTCTGATCCTTTCTTTTTGTGTATGTTTTATCTGGTTATTGTTTTTATTGTATTTTGTAATTTTTTGTGCATTTTTGTGATTTCTCAGTATTGGAAACAGTCGTGATGTCGTCGATCTTGGAGGTTATTGGTTGGTAACCACACCGGCATTCACCGGCTGGTAACCACGATGGTATCTACAGCAGATATCGACAAGAATCCATAGTAATTCCAAGATGGAATCAGGCGGCTTTGACAATTTTTTAGATGAAATCTGTCAGGTTTCGAGTTAGAATCTAGTTGCTTTTTGATGCGTTTCGAGATAAAATCTCGTGGTTTCGGTAATTTTTGGACAAAATTTAGTGGGTTTCAAGATTCTGGGATAGAATGACGTGCTTCATTATGCTACGGCACCCCTTGATAGCAACCCAAAGTAGTTGGTGCTTTTTTGTTTCAAAAAAATTTGTTAGAATCTGATATGTTTTAAGTTGGAACTTAGCAGGTTATAACTCGGCACCCACGCCGCAAATGAAGGCTGTTGGGACTTTTTTGTTTCAAAAAAAATGTTAAAATCTAATAGGTTTTAAGTTTAAACTTCATAGGTTACAATTTAGCATCCTGCTCCAGCGACTGGAGGCTGGTTCCACGACAGAAGCTAGCGGTTTTCGGGATGAAAAGTGGTGGGTTCTATTTTTGGAGAAAAAGTAACTTGGTATTTTAATAAATCTTCAAATTTTAATAATAAAACAGTTTTAACAAGTGATTTGTTGGAGAACATATTTAATAAGATGGTGTATCTAGAAAACATTCTTTGCCCATAAAAAAAATCATCAATGTCATTCTGGCTCCGTTCCTCATGGTTTATAAAAGAATTTCAAAATCTATTAATAAAGATTTGACCCAATTTTACAATAAAAGATGAGTCCAATTTCACTAATGTTGTCAAAGGTCCAACACCGCAAACCAAGACTCACGAGTATCAAATCCGTGCACATTCCGGAAGGAGAGCAAGGAAATGCATCTTGTGCACTACCCAATTGGTAGTTGACACTATTCATAATCAAACGGTAAAATTACTAGCAAAATAATTAAAAGTTGAAATGTAACGCTGTATGTAATATGTTATGTACTTCTCATGAACGATCTAGTACAAGTGTCTGATACATGCTCTCTCTCTTGTTTTGGTCTTTTATTTTTCCTAAATTCTAAAGTCTCTTCTTGCTCCCTTCAAAAAAAGTCTCCTCTTCCTTTCAATAAGTAGCTGTGCCACAATAGTAATAAGCCTTCCCATAGCTTTTAAAGCAAACTTCCTGAAGCTCCTTTATCTTTTCCACATCTGTGAAAAACAAAGAACAAACACGAGAATCTTATTGGATATTGAATCTCATTTAAAGTTTTTCAATTTTATTCATCAAGAAAGGAGCTAGGCAACTAGCTAGGACAGAAACATGAATTCATACCAATAGATCGACAAGGAAATCAAGAACTTGATTTAGCCTAGCAATCCAAGTGCTGTTGTAAAAACATTTTTCCATTCGATCAATATCGCAATTTGATCTCATTTTTCACTCTGTTCACAAAATCAAAGACCCCAAACATTTTTCACCACGGCGATGGAGGATCGTATGCTTGCACTAAAAATGGTGCAATCATGTTCATTCCCATCATCAACACTATCATAATTGTAACAACACTTGCCATTGCTCTCTACCTTTTATATTTGGAGAAAGTGTGTTTTGTGAAAGTGAGAAAAAAACCAAGAATTTTTATAGGAGCTAGACCTTCTGTTATGCTTTATTTATAGACTATTTTAGTTATGTATGCAAATTAACATAAAATTTTATAGTTTGAGAGTGTATAGTGTCTTTACAAATGTTTAAGCAAGGGTTCATGTGTCTCCTGAATCCTAGTCAAAAGTTTTTATGCATGTATCTTGTCTCTTTAGCAAAAGAGGATAGACATCTCTAGTCTCTAGATACAAGCAAAGATCAAGGTAGTGAACTGAATGGTGACTATTGGTACAAGTGTGGCATGTGAAGTTCTTTCCCAAAAAAATCACACATTTCTCAAACATCATCCGGCCTTAGGGGAAAAAATAGGGTCATTTTATTTTTATTTGCATTCATCAGAAAGAGCTTCCGCTGAGTAAAAATAGTTAGATGGATATTGCCGGATAAGTTTTTGAGTCTAAAATGCATAACCAAGTTGCTAAATTGACCAAGTTGATTACTAATTTTCTGTGTCACTTCGTAACCACAATAGATAGATGACTTTTTATTTGAAAAAAAAAAAAAAGATTGTCCATTAGGGGAAAAAAGAAATAAGTATTTAGAAGGGAGCAATCAGAGGTATTGCCCATCCCGTATGCACATAATAATATAACCATGGCAATCAATTTCCTTCTATTATAAGTCTAAAGTTTTTTAAGCCAACAAGCAATACGTATATTGGCAGGGCATCTTAGCCAAAGTTCTTAAGTTGAGCCACATGTTGATCAAATTGAATTAGATGTTAAATAATAAATATGTCGTGTTATGTTCTGCCGAGAGAGTTTAAGACAGTACAAACATATTTTTGTGATGGTTATTACAAGAAAAATGGACTTTTAGTTATTATAGATTTAGTAACAAAAACCCTTATTTTTGGTAGTAAAAAATTTCTGCTACCAACTGCTACCAAATAATTGTGGTTGCTGAAAGTCAGCAGCTGAAAGTTTTTGCTACCAAAATTCTTTTGGTAGTAAAACATTCTACTATCAAAAATTGATAGTCAAAACTTAAAATTTTGGTTTCTAAAAGTGGATTTAGCGTGTCATTTTATTATCAAAGTTTGGTAGCTAAAACGTTCTGCTAGCAAAAAAAAAACAAAATCAACTATCAAATTTGGTGCCAAAAACTATTTTTGGTAGCTAATAGCTTCCGTTACTCAAAAATCGTGGTAACTGAAAGTTTTTGCTACCAAAAGATTATGGTAGCAAAACATTTTGCTACTAAGTTGGCAGCCAAAACTCAAAAAATTTGGTTTTTAAAAGTGAATTTAGTGTGTTATTTTGCTATCAAAGTTTGGTAGATAAAACATTTTGATAGTAAAAAAAGTACATTCAACTACCAAACTTTTGGTAGCAAAATGTTTTGGCTACCAACCACTTTAGTAGCCGAATGTTTTTACTATCAAAATATTTGGTTTCGAAAACTCGTTGGTAACTAAAGCTTTCAGTATCAGCTACTAGAAATTTAGTAGTAAAATGTTTTGGCTACTAGTATATTTAGTAGTAGTATATTTTTGCGACCAAAGTTTTTAGTAGCAGATACTTTACTCATCAAATAAGACCTAAATCTACTACTAAAATATAAGTAGATACTCCCCGACTTTCTATGTGTAAAATTTTGTTTAAAAAAATCTATTTAACTTACAATCATATATTTACAAATTAAATTACTCTTGCAGTTACAATATTGTAGCATATACTATACATCGTATGCATAAACATATACATGTATATAATAATTAGTAAAGCACATACTTCGGAGATGATAAATAAGTTATATCTAATAAAATGTAAATTAATATGATGTATAACATATATTTCCATAAAAATAAACGTGTTATTTTCACTTAATTATGAAAATGAACAATTAAAAAGAGACCTTTTGCAACCAAATAATTATTTGATATTGAATCGAGACTTCTAGTTACCAAAACTATATTTTGATAGTGGAAGGAATAAATTAGCTACCAACTTTTGGTAGCTGAGTTTGTACAATTTTGTCAAATGTTCATTTGGTAGCAAAAAGCCGACTGGGTTATTTTTTATATAACCATGCAATTTGTTTTAAATAATATTACTATTTTCTTTCTTATTTAAGATATGTTTCAACAATGAAAACAAAAAAAAAATAAAAATGAATTAGAAAAATACATTTTAAATATTTTTGATACTATCACATACATTTGGTAGCGAAATTGGGAGTTTTTACTACCAAATACTCTTGGTCTTTGAATGCTTGTGTTTTAGACCACAGATTTAGTAGTAGAAATATTCTTTTCAGATACCAAATTTAATTTAGTAGTAAAATCTTCTTGACGTTGAATTATTTTACTTTGGCAACGTGTTTCTGCTGCTAAATAATTTTGGTTTTTGAAAATGAGTTTTTGAGACCAAAAATTTGATAGCAAAACCTTATATTTTCCTACCACACTGACAGGTCCTGAGGTTATATTTTCAGCTACTAAATTTATTTTGGTAGCAAAAGACATGTTTTTTAGACCAAACATTTGGTAGGAAAACATAAATTTAGTAGTAAAAAGTCCTTACCGTCAAATCATTTTGGCTTTGTGTCATGTTTTTGCCTTCCAAACATATTTTGGTAGTAAAAGGCATATTTTTGCGACCAAATACTTAATAGAGAAAACATATTTTTCCTACCAAATTTAGACTAGTAGCAAAAAGTTTTTTTGGCGTCAAACATTTTAACTTTGCGCCATATTTTCAACTACTAAACATATTTTAGTAGTAAAGGACATGCTTTTAAAATTAAATATTTAGTAGTGAAAACATATTTTTTACTATCAAATTTGTTTTAGCGGCAAAAAGTATGTTTTGTCTATCGACGCCCATGAGCTTGAAAGAAAACAAGGTTTTTATCGCTAAAGATGGTCTATCATTTCTAATTGTTGATAATTTGCTGTTTACTTCAAAATTGTTCAAATATTGGCCTATTCATTATAATTTCTCTTTTTATCATTTTCATAAATTTTTTCTTAGTACAGGACATCAATTTATTTCACGAGGTCCGACTTCCTCCCTCGAGGGAGATACACGTGTATTTGGGCCAACGTCTTTCATTGGATAGGCCTTCAACCTTTTCCTGGTTAGCAAAGAAAACATGAAAAAAATAATAAATTACTCAAGAGGTCCTCAACTTTTTCAAAATGTGCGAATTGATCCTTGATTTTTTAATTTAACCCAGTCTCTTCATTTGTTTTAGGTACAAAAGCCCTCAATTAACTAACATCCATTTAAAATGTCTTTGTTTCAAGTCACGTGAGGTGCAAACAACCTCTTTTTAAGGGCATTTTAGTAAATGTAATTTAAAAGTGTAGCAAAAAAAAATTCCTACATTTGGTCGGTCGTCTCTTCCTCCTCCAGTGTTCCTTAGCCCTATGCAGACCACCGCTTGGGAGTGATGCCGCTGTCTAAAGCTACAGCAAAACCCAAAGTTAGCAAGTTTATATTCATCCCCAAAAATCATCCCCCAAACAAAAATTGGCAAACCCAAATAAAAACCTTCCCCTATATTAGATTCCATCATAAAAATTAACAAACCCAGAACTTAAAACAAAAATCATCCTCATAATTAAACTCAAAGTTGTGAAAATATCACCAATTAGAATCTAATCCAAAATCCAAGAAAAAAAAAAAGAAAATAATCAATTTAAACACCAAAAATAAGAAAAATTAATTTGATTTGGCACCTCTGTGTAATGGCCATTCGCCCAATTGTTCCCAACGTCCCCGGAGGAATCGCCCTCAAAGATCTCCCCCGAAGTCGACGCCTTCCTCACCCCTTATTTATTTACCCCGAGATTCCCCCTCCACCTAATGGCGGTGCTCATGACTTATGGAGCCACATAACTGTCGGAGCAAGCTTAGATGCGCCGACGGTGCAGTCGCAGTTCTCCTTGGTGGCACAAAGATTGGAGCTTGGTGGGAATGAAGGGGGGAAAAAGAGATTAGGGGATGGAAGGGGTGCGAATCGGGTCAAGGGGTGCGGCGAGGGCGGGCTCGATCATGGGGCGGTGTCGTTGTCGGCGGTTCTCCTTGGCACCGCGAAGATTGGAGCTTGGAAGAGACGACTGTGAGAGAGGAGACAGAGAGAGATCGGACGGGACATTGATAGAGTCCTTTTTAAAAAAAAAAAAAAAAAAACCTGGTTATCAGTTTTAGTTTTTATTTTTTTAAAAATAAATTTTGGCATTTTTTTTCTTTAAAATTTTCGCGTGTGACTTGTAACAGTATGTTTTTAAATATATGTTAGTTGGTTTAGTGCTCCTTGAGATAAAAAGTTTTAGAAAGATTTAAGGACCTCCCGAGATTAATAAAAAAAAAAAGGGAAAAGAAGAACCCTCCAAATTGGCAATTTTTGCCCGCACTAAGGCGAGCATACACCAAATTATCCCGGTAAACATCCGGTACTAGGTGAAACAAGCAAAATGAAAAAGCAAATTCCACTGTCGCATGGAAAACAAAAAAAATCCAGATAAAAAAAGAAAAAGAAAAAGGGCATTCCCATTATAGCCAATTAGCTATAGCGAAAAATAAAGGAATTGAGAGACAGACAACACACACTCTCCCTCCACTCAAAATCCTCCTCCTTCCTCACCACCACCACCACCACCACCTCTGCAACACTTCCGCTGACAAAAGGTTTCTTTCATTTCATACATAAATTAATAAACAATATATGTATATTTATTCTTTTTTAATTTTGATGCTTATTTTATTATTCTTAATTTCAGTGAATCTCTGACCGCGAAATTTAAGGTGGTTGGAGCACAGGGCCTCGTTCTGTGCGCCGTTTTGAAGTGATTCCCGGACGGAGGGCCCTGTTTCTCACTTCAGCCGTACAAGCCTGATTCGTAAGCATTCCCTTGTTTGTTTCCGCCTTCCGCTTTCCGGATTCCGATTCACTCTGCTTTCCTGATTCCCCGGTTCCCCCGTTCGTCAGAAACAACAAAGGAATCGTCTCTTGCAGGTAACTGTTAGTGTTGAGTGATCGGGAATCATTCTTGGGTTTTTGTTTAATCAAATTTGATTCCCGAATTTGAGTTCGATCGGTTCTGTGTAGTTGAAGAAGAGCGAAAGTGAAGATGTTGACATGCATAGCTCGCCCTAAGAAACTTGGCGACGACTCGCTGAGTCAGCCCGAGGAGTCTGACTCGTCCAACATGCCAAACGGCAAGCAGCAGCAAGCGGCGATCAAGTCGCTCACTTCTCAGGTACTGCTTTCTTTCTCACTCCTAAATTCTTACCAATTCTTCTCTCTCTTGATTTATTATTATTATTTTTTTTTGCAGCTCAAGGACATGGCGTTGAAGGCGTCGGGAGCGTACAGGCACTGCAACTCGTGCACGGGAGCGGCGGAGAACCAGGGCGGCGGGCGGTTCAGGAACAACGGCGCGGAGTCGGACGCCGACTCGGACCGTTTTCGGTGGTCGTACCGGCGGACGGGGAGCTCGAGCTCGACGACGCCGAACAAGTGGGGGAAGGAGATGGAGATGAGGCTGAAGGGGATCTCGAGCTCGAGCGGCGAGCGGACTCCCGTCTCCGCCAGCGGCCGCCGAGTCGACCCGCCGATCGTCTTCGTGGAGGAGAACGAGCCCAAGGAGTGGGTCGCCCAGGTGGAGCCCGGCGTCCTCATCAACTTCGTCTCGCTTCCACGTGGTGGGAACGATCTCAAGCGGATACGCTTCAGGTATTTCCTCTTTTCCTGTGCACGCGATCTACGGTCGTGATTTGACATCGGAGTCATTCCTGTTGGTGGTCAGATGGTCAGCTCATCTGACGGTCGTTGTCAGTTCCTGTTTGAGGTCACGCCTTGTTTGTGGTATGATGCCGCTTGCAGAGAATTTTACACGTCACGAAGTCCCTGTTTGTTGTCTTATGGCTGTTTTGAGTAATTTCTAAAATTTGTCACGTTTGGCTTGGTTGGGTTGTGTTTAGATCCTCTGTTTAATGGCTTTTGAAAAACAAAAACTTTCCCTTTTTCCAACATGAATCTTTAGAGAAAATGGCTTTAGGTTTTGACATAAAGTTGGTTTTTTTAGATTTTGTTTTTGGAATGAAATATACCCCAAAAAAAATTCTGTCTAATTTTCACTCTCGGTTGATCCTGTTAGATTTTGGCATAAATGAAAAAAAAGAACCATCTCCTAAATATGTTTTTTTTTTTAAGTGAGTGAGAAAAAGAAAGAGTGGCAGATTATAGTTTTATTGGTTTTTGTTGTTGTTGTTGTTAAATTATAGTTTGGTGGTTAAAAGAGACAAAAATATGATATGAAGTATGAACCCATGTTAGTATTTACCACCCAAACACGACCTTAAGACATTAAGACCTCCTGCTTTCGTAAACTTCGTAGGAAGAATTTCGGTTGGGGTCCTACTTGTCACAGTAATTCTCACGCCTCCTCATTAAAAGCAAACCCAATAAAAAAAAAAAAAAAAGTCGAGAAAAGGAGAAGTCATTGCGACAAATGGTGTGGTGGTGGGGCAGTGTTGATTGCGTCGGGAAGCTTTTTACTCGGTGTTGTCAGATGTGTCGGACGAAGGCTCTGCCCTTTCTTTTTTCAATTCCCTCCACGCCTGCCTGTGCCTGATTCTCCGTGGCTTTGTCTCCTTCTATGACCATTTTTAACTTTCTTTTCATTTTTCCTTCTCTTCTTTGTTATTTTCTTTTGTCATTTGTCACTCACCAAAACCATCTAAAATCACAAAAATGTGAACCTTCAATAGCTTTTTTTCTTGGCAAACAAACAAGAAGCAAGGCTCAGGCAGTCTCATTGTCATGGACCGTTTATATCTTGTACTCTAGGGGACAAAAACAAATTTGGGTATTTATGGGTCGTTGGTCCTCATGTGACTTGTTATGCAAGTCCAACCAATGCAGCCTTGTTAGTGGATAGATTTTCTTCTCTATATATTTCGGAACTGGACATTGAACCGACTTTAACCCAAAACCAATGCCGATCATCCGAATGATTTTTTTTTTCCTTCTTCTCTCTATCTGGTTTTTAATTTCTGTGTTTTTTTGTTTTGTGTTGGTTGGTCGTGTAATTGTATTAGTGTTGATAACTTTTGGACCCCACCTAACTCTTGATGACTATGGCACTGCCTAAGGTCAATTTTTAGCCACTTTGTAGCCACTTTATTCCATGCACCGAAGGGTAGGTTTTGCCCTTTTTTAAAACTCTCAATTAATGCTTAATTATCATGTATGTCCCTGGTCAAAAAGTAGCGTGCCCAAGTTAGTGGCAATGGGATTATTTTAGAACTCTAGTATGAACAACTACTGTGTGATATAATGATAGCGTTTAAGGGCCTTTTTTGAGTAATAGGCATGTAGGCAGGTGAATTTGTAAAATAGCAACTGATTGATTTGATTGTCTTGCAAAATGATGTCATGACCAAAGAAAGGGGGGGAAAACAAAATGATCAGTTACACTTAATGACTTTCATGCCTGTTACATTGCCCATCGCAATTTCCGTAAAGTATGTTTTAAAATTACTAGCACTGTGCCACATTTCTATTCGTGCTTCTCATACGATAATTTCATGGACATCAGGGATTCTTAATCATTGTTTTATCTTCTCTGATTAGCCGAGAGATGTTTAACAAATGGCAAGCTCAAAGATGGTGGGCAGAGAACTATGACCGGGTCATGGAACTGTACAATGTTCAAAGGTTAAACCGCCAAGCTTTCCCTCTTCCAACTCCTCCAAGATCTGAAGACGAGGTGAGATCCATGCCTGGTTAAAGATATCGATAGAAATTCGGCACGTCAAATATGCATCGACTTGATTCAATAACTTACATCAAGTCCAGACAAATTATTTTTCGGCTATACCTTCTATGGATTGAATTTTGTCCAAGTCTAGAATGATAGGTTCATATTTTTGCGTCCATGTGAATTCATTGGTTGTTGTGCTGTGTAGTTATTATGTCATTTTCCTCACTTATTTCAGAGCTCAAAAATGGAGTCAGCAGAAGCTAGCCCCGTAACACCACCATTAACTAGAGAACGTTTACCTCGCAATTTGTACCGTCCAACAGGAATGGCATTGGGCTATTCCTCTTCAGATTCATTTGAGCAACACTCGATGCAGTCCCGCCACTTCTATGATTCAGGTGGTATCAATTCCACACCTAAACTGTCAAGCATCAGTGGGGCCAAGACGGAGACATCATCAATGGATGCTTCTATAAGGAGTAGTTCATCTAGGGATGCTGATCGTTCAGGAGAGCTATCCATTAGTACTGCTAGTGATCTCGAGACTGAATGGGTTGAACAGGATGAGCCAGGGGTTTACATCACTATCAGAACATTGCCAGGTGGCAAACGGGAGCTTAGACGAGTCAGATTCAGGTAATGATCCTCGCCATCAGAAGACTTCAGTTCACGATTTTTGAAGTGTAGTTTGCTAGTAGCAAATTAAGCGAGTTAGTTCACATGTCAGTAATAGAGACTAATATATCTACCTCACATGATCAGAATAATTCATCTTCTTTGCTATTACAGGCATTGCTTAATTATTTAGATGGTATGGAAACTGGAAATACAGGGAGGGGTAGGGGAAGTAAATTCTGGTAGATGAACTCCTTTTAACATCTATAACTGCAGAAAACATCCGACCTAAATTTCAACCAGTGACTTTGTTGTTGGAACTTTGTTGAGACATAGCCCTTCATAAAGAACGTGGTTTAACCCCCCCCCCCCATTTGATTGTTGTTTTATTAACGTGGATCTGATGTGTTTCTTTTTTTTCTTTCTTGATTATATTCAGATTACCCCTTTGTTGGATAGGACAAGCATAATTTGATTTTGGGCATTGTGGCACTTGAGGTCAAGCATAATTTGTTTCTTGATTCTTTTCTTGGTTGCTGACTAAAACGCGATCTAGGGCATGTTACCTTTGCATTTGTTTTGGTACTGGAGCCCACTGGGCTCTTGCGTATCCGAAACAAGGTTTTTCAGGCCAACTGTGAATCATCCCCTTGTGTCTTTCATTTGCGTAGCTTTAAAGCATAGTCTGTTCAACTTCATACCAAATGATAACTTGAATTGTCAAACACGAGGGACACCATCATCAACTAGAAATAAGACATCATTATCATTTAAGTTGAATGACGTGCTTTTCCTAACTCTCTTGTTTTCTTTGGTGATGTACGTCTGAAACAATCACATGAGTGTGTCAATGTGCTTTTTCTTTAGACTGCTGTTCATCATTATTATCTAGAACCGTGCTCTGATATAATCTCGCTTCGATACAGCCGGGAAAGATTCGGGGAGATGCATGCTAGATTATGGTGGGAAGAGAATCGAGCAAGGATACATGAACAGTACTTGTAATCGATTGAACGGCTTTGGCTGCCCGTTCTTTCAGAGTCCAAAGGTGGTGTTATTTTTAATTTTGTCTATCTTATTCGTTTCGGAATCGCCATACTACTAAAGGCCTTGTCTATAGAATCTCAAAATGGGTGCTGCTGGCGCCTCTGAATGTTCTAAGCTCTGCATACACCACTAAAAAGAAAATTGCAAGGTGACTGTATGTTCTTGATCCAGAACATTCTCATAGGATGGGGTGGCAGATTACTACTACTGCTACTACTACTACTACTATTACTGTTAATTTTTTCCCTTTTACCTATTCTTATTTAGTTTATTGGTGGGTGAAGAGCATCGGTTGTATTTGAATTTGAAACTTTTGAGATGTCAATACCAGTGAAAGAATATGTTCTCTTTCTTTCTGCTTCAACTTTTTTTATGGCAGACAGGCAAAAAAGCATGCTGTTCTCTAAAGCAAGTTACCAACATTACTCTGAAGTTCCTGAATTATATTTTTTGGATATTGCTCTTTTGTCCCTCACGAATGCTATAATTGCATATTTAGCCCATTCCTATCCAAGGAGTGGAGACATTTAGTTTTATTAGCAAAAATGACTCTTCATCAATTATAATTTGCAAAATGGCTTTACAATGACCTTACGTGACTTCAAAACGATTTCGGCACACGACCATATAGCGGCACAGTGCAAAAAGGGACGAGGATATTTTGTTAATTTACATTTTAAAACAGTAATTTTAACATATTCTCCTCAATCGTACAATAAAAATGTTAGAAAGGTTTATCTCTACCAAAAGCGAGAACAAACTGTAGTTGTCGAAAAAATAAAAATGTTTATTAATGCCAACGAACACTCCATTCAAACGGGAGAGATACTGTGTAAACATATACTACTAAAAAAAGATGTTCGTAGTCTTGCGAACTCAAGGACAACTGTTTTTCTCAGTTTATAGTCGATTCTAAGAAGTGGTTTGGGATTTTTGTCGTTTATGGTTTGGGATTTTTGTCGTTTATCATATTAGTTATCGTCTTGTTTTATGTTCTTTGGCTTATGTCGTTCTATGTTTCAGTGTCATTTGTCTTGTCGTCTTTTTAAAAATTCTAGTCGTTTTGTGAGATGTTATCTGATGTTCCGACGTCGTTTTAAGATTTTATTTATTCTCGTTTTGATACTGATGTCATTCCTATCATAATGTCGTTTGTCGGGTTTATTATTGTTCGTGTCGTTGTCGTTTTATAAAGATATCTCTTTTAGTTTCATGTCGATTGCATTGTAATGTTGCTCCTCTGATTAACATAGTTTTTTTCCGGTCGATGTCATTTGATGCTCTATTTGATTTCATTCACCGTCGGTTCTCAATAGATTGTTATCTGTAAGTTTCTTGTCGTTCAACAGTTGGGAAGGTCTCTATTCGTTGACGTTTTCACGTTGACCTCGCTTCGAGGAATCGTTTGATGTCGTTTGAAGATTTTCCCCTCTTATCAACTTTACTATCGTTTAATGTTTCTCGTCGCTTTAAATTATTCCCGTTTTCAATAATATTTTATTTTTAGCTTGTTGTCATCTTTGTGTTGAAGACGTTTCTAGGACGATGTCATTTGAATGTTTGTGCCTTTTATTTTTTTTCAGTCGTGTGTCGCTGAAGTCATTGTCACATATATTATAGGGTGTTTGATATGGTGGTTAGAACTATTGGTTAGAACAATAAACATTATAACACCTGAGAGCTTTATATTTGAACAACTTTTTTCTTTTTATTGTAACATATGAGAGCTTTAAATTATTTCTAACTAAAAAGTGAATTAGAATCAAGTTTACCAAACAAAGTATTATTGTTTTGTTGAGCTCGTTGTCTTTTTGATTTAAAGCAAGAAACAAAAGGTTTGTAGTCTTTTTGTACGATGGAGTCGTTTCCATGACAATGTCGTTTGACTTGTTGTCACTTATCAACGCTATTGTTGTTTTTGTTTTCTATCCTCTTATTTGTTGCAGCTTAGTATAGTTTTTTTTTTTTTATTGTCGTTTTAGCTTTGCCGTTTACAACGTCATTGTCCTTTTGAAGTGGTTGTCGTTTCACGTGTAGTGTTGCTGAGTGTATTATCGTTTTTACGGTGAGGTCGTTTATTGGATTTTTTTTTGGCCTCTACTCAAATTTATTGTAGTTGAAGGTTTCTAGGCCTATTGCTTCCTTCCGCTGGAGTCGTTTTTTATTCTTTGACTTTTTGCCATTTTACACTTAACTGACATTTTTAGTTCCTTGCCGTTCTAATTGGTTTCTTTTGCGACTTCTACGTCATTTTCTGTAGAGGGTTTTCTAGGATAACGCCTGTTTGTTTATTTTGTCCTTTTATCAAATTTATCGTCGTTTTTACTATTTAAACCGTTGTTGTTTCGTGTTAATGTCCTTTTTTGGCTCACCGTCGATTTCAGTCGTTGTTACCCTTTTTATGACCTGTCGTTTGTTGCTTTTGCTTACTCTTGTTTTCCCTCAGGCCTCAACTAATCTTTTTTTAATTTTTTTTTCCAACCAACCAGGTGATAAAAGGTTTTTACACAATCATTTAATTCCAATAACAATAACAAGAATAATTTATAAATTAAAATAACAAAAAAAGTAATGGTGATTTCATTTTGAGGTCAACTATCTTGATATTTCTCTCTTAAAATGCTACTCTTTTTTAAGAGAAGGACAATGATGTCTTCTGGAGAACTAAGTTCAAATGAATCTTACCTGGGGATAAATTTTGTGTGATCAGAAAAATATATAAATAATAAAAATAATTTTAAAATTACAACATGTATTCAAGCATTTTAATTAAAGGCTTGTAAGATTTTTTTATTAGCCCAAAATTATTTGTATATTAATTATACACTTTCACTGAATATGAGTATTTTTTTTTATTATCCAAAATTACCTAGTAAAATATGAAATAATCTCATATCTGTTTCCATCTTAGTCAAATAGACAACTTACAAGAATGCCTCCTAAAGAAGCACATTTTTAAGACTATCCTCCTAAAAGCTCTTTTCAAAATTACACTTTTAATTAAAAAAAAAAGGTGATTTATAAAAATCTAAGTTACTCTTCCTCTTGAAATGGAACCCAAGGGTTTTGTCGTAGAACCTACCAGATTTTGTCTTGAAACCCGTCTTTGGTAGTTGGAGTGGATTGTAACCTATCATGTTCTAACTTGGAATACCATATTCTAATATTTTTTGAAACAAAAAAGCGGTGACCGCCTCCAGTCACCGGCATGGGTGCCGGATTGTAACTTGTCAAGTTCTAACTTAGAATCTACTAGATTCTAACAATTTTTGAAACAAAGAAGCGGTGACTGCCTTTGGTTACTGATGCGGGTGCCAAGTTCTAACTTAGAACCAATTAGATTTCAGCATTTTTTTTCAAACAAAGAAGCATCATTTGCTTCTGGTTTCCTGCTCGGGTGCCATGTTGTAACTTATCAGGTTTCAACTTGGAATCTACCAGATTCCAACATATTTTTTTAAACCTACCAAATTTCATCTCGAAACTCGCAGGGTTTCATCCTCGAACTAGTCAAAACCTACTAGGTTATGTCCCCAAACTAGTTGGAAATTGCATGATTCTGTTCTAGAACCTGATGGGTTTTAACACAAAACTTGCCAGATTCTGTCTAAAAAATCAACAGAACCGCTAAATTTTGTACTGAAACTCGCAAGTGCTGTCTTGGAATCCGCCATGTTCCAAATAAAAAAAAAAACAAATCAAGCAAAAAATACAAACGATTACAACCTAGAATGGAAGTCCAAGGTTGGAACCTACCATCTTAAATAAAAACAAGCATTTTCAATTCCAAATAGAAATTACAACATCAACATTTTGATCTCGGCTTTGACAAATCTTGATCATTTATCAAAAAATTGAATCAACAAAATTTGAATAATCTTACACAAACTGCAAAAGTTCCTTAATCAAATTACATAAATAAGATTTGAATGAATTGATAAAAAGAAGAGTAAAGGTTAAATAGTGAAGAAACTTAGAAATTGGAGAAGATAAAACGAGCAAAGCAAAAAACAACAAAAACTCGTAAAAATCATCAAGGACCATCAAAATTATCAAGAAAGGACCGGCAGGAGCCGACCTCGACTAATAGGGACCGTGGCTTCAACTCCGCGATAGAGCAATGACGCGTAACTACAGAAGACAGCGGAGTGCCTGATTGCACCCTTCGTCAGCAAGAAGTCGATAGTCTCAACATCTTCGACGGTATCTTGATCAATCTTGTTGATCTGATCTAAGTCGGCCATCACTCTGGTCGTGAGAGCCTAAGCCGACCGCCACAAAAGCCTCCTCCTCATCGATCTGGTCGATTTTAAAGAGCCAAAGGCTCCACTCCAATTGTCCTCTTCCTCTCCCTTCGTCGACAGCCTTCAACTCAGCAAGTATAGAAGCACTACGACTTTGGCAGCGGTCGCCATTGTCCTCACTACCATCAATGTCACCACTTGGAGAAAGACGAAGAAGAACAGAGATTAGACAGGGGGAGGATAGATAGAGAGAAGAGAGAATGACGGAGGGAAAGAGAGAAGGCCAGAGTGAGAAAGGAGAAACGAGAGAGAGGCAAAAATATAAAGAAAGATCAAAAAAGTGAGGGGGAGAGAAAAAAATACGTTACGTATGTTTAAACAAATTAAGGCAAAAAAATCAAATCATAAATCTAATTAAATAAAAAATAATCCTAAAAGACACAGTTTTAAAAAATAAAAAAAAAATACAATTTTAATAAATAATGTCATTTGAGAGGTACTCCATGCAGTTTTCTCCCGTCAAATTTTTCCTTCTTAAACAAAGCTAAAATTAAATAAACGAATGCAAAAAAAAAAAAAAAAATCAAACATTAAGCCAAAAAAGGAAAAAAAAAAAAAAGGATTGTGCAGGCTCATTGACTGAACTATGTGACGTGGCCAGTGGTCTGCGTTCTCAAAACCCTAATGCGCTAATAAAGGGCCCAGATCGAAAACCAGCCATCCAACGGCCCATAATAATCCAGATTCTCTTGGTATATATTTATCGTTTCCGCTTTGCGAACAACTCTCTCTCTGTCTCTTCTCTTCTCTTCCCTGCTCTCTTTGCTTCAGAGCTTCTTAGGGTTTTCTCATTTTCTCCGAAAAAAGCTTCATCAAACTTCCAACATGGTAATCTGAAAATTCTTCTCCGTTTCAAGTTTCGATCTAACCTTGTTTTTTTTTTTTTTTAATCAAAATCGATGCATAGTTTCGTAAAGCAAAACATCGTAAGACATTTTCGTTGTTTTTGATTTTTTTTGGGGGAACGATTTTTAGGTTCTTCAAAACGACATCGATCTTCTGAACCCGCCGGCGGAGCTTGAGAAGAAGAAGCACAAGCTCAAGCGCCTCGTGCAATCCCCCAACTCGTTCTTCATGGTAATTCAATGCTTATTTATCTTTCACTACAAATATTACCCTTGCATTTATTATGGCTTTCATTTATTGTTTATGAATAATAGTTTGACTAATTCTGATTTATATTTGTTTTTCTTTTAACGAAGGATGTGAAATGTCAGGGCTGCTTCAACATGTAAGTTTCAAAAATTTTACCCCCTTTTTAGTATATATTCTCTTGTTTTGTTCTTTCATTCTTAAAAAAAAAAAAAAAACAAAGAATGGAAATGATTAGACATATATAGTATATATGGTTTGGATTTGTATAACTTTGTTGTAGTTTAGTATATTACTTGGATTTGTTTCTTCAATTGGGCGGGTGTGGAATTTTGATTTTGTGACAACTTTGTTGGCGTGCAGAACAACTGTGTTTAGCCACTCGCAAACTGTGGTGGTGTGTGGGAACTGTCAGACTGTGTTGTGCCAGCCAACAGGTGGGCGTGCTAGACTGACTGAAGGGTGCTCCTTTAGGAGAAAGGGAGATTGAAAAGTAGTTTTTAGTTTGTTTTTCCCCTTGATTTGGCTATGATGACGATTATGGGAGAGAGAGAGTTCTATTTAGTTAGTTTAAAAAGGGATTGGAAATGTTGAAATCTTAGTATTTCGTTTGATATTTTGATTTTGGTTCAACTTTGTTAAAAACTTCTGAAAATTTGATACTTTAGTTCCGCAATTTTTGTTTTTGTCGTTTTGGTGTATTGGTTGGCTTCTAATTTAAAGACCTGCATATTTCTTGTCTCATTTTAGCTTCTCTGTTCTGCTTGATTTACCAGTGCCTTAAATTTGATTCCGTTCAAATGCCATATAATCACCTAAGGTAAATTTCTCTGGCATTGTTGGTTTGGATGCCATTTGCTTTTTGACCGAACCCATTGTTGGAGAGGGAAATTGAAGCTAGGTTTATTGTGTTTTCTTCCAAATGTGTTAATTTATCTATATAGAAGGTGATGATACCATAATGGAGATGTGATCTAAATAATATTCACAGTTAAAAGGTTCACTTCAATAAAGTGTATTTATGTGTGCGTTTTGAAACGTTGTTAGAACTAAAAGTTGAGATAGATTTACTCTAGCATGTGAGAGCTTTACACTGTGACCTATTTTTGATTTACATTGTAGCATATAAGAGCTTTATGCTTTAGTAGTTGGATTTATATAATTGAAACGACATTACCTAACGAAGCCCCTAAATTATCACGAACCATGTGAGATCTGTAGTTTTGGGTGTTTTACTCAGCAAATGTTCTTTGTTTTCATGCTGGGCGTGTTTCCTCCGTAAATGAAGAAGTTGAATGTAAGCACACCCTTATGTGGATCAACCTTTCAATGCCAGCCTAAGCCTCAATACAAGCCTAGTTTTTCGCAAAAACATTCACTTATTTTTGCTGGAAAAAAACTTGATACCTGCAAAAGCGCTAGAAATACTGCTTGTGCTGTTCCGAGTTTTAGTAGGTTGTCGAAAGGTATCGTTGCCTTGTTAGTTAAAATGTGATTTGACGTTCAAAAGCTGATTCAAAAGAGAGAGGGATAATGATTTGATTTGGTAAAGACGTGAAAGGTGGTTTCTTGGTGGCCAGTAACAAAATGGAAAATGATTGTACGGTGGAATCCAATTAGTTAAAACGCGTTTGTCTATTGAATGTCTAACATGGTTGGTGATATTTCATGCATGATATTTTCGTACATTACATACAGTAGTAGATAGGTTGTGGCCATTGATTTTTCTTTATGGACGTGGGCACCCGAGGTTAACATGATTGTCCCATTGTGGATGCAGAAAATGTTCTATATATTGTTGTTTGGGATAGCTTGTGTTTTACCTTAAACAATAGAAAAAGAAAAATATAAACTAGGACTTTTAATTAGTGTTTTGATGGTGCATAGAAGATGTTTTTTTTTTTTTTAATTTCAAAAGAACTATTGAGTTTGTTTAGTTAAGTCAAAATTGCTTATTGGTATAAAACTGGTGTAATTTAGGGATATGAATGGTATTTTAAAATTTTTTCTTAAAATAAAAGATAAAAAATGTTAAGAAAAAGAGCTTTTCATTAGTACGTTTTTTTACAAGTACTTTTGGTGTGAGGGTTTTTTTTAGCTTCTTTTATATGTACTTTTAAAAGCTAAAAACCAAACGAAATACTTATGAGTCAAAAAGCAGTTTTAAAAAAGCCATTTTAAACTTGCTCATATTAATGGTCTATTGGATTGAAAGCATTTGAAGATTTATTAATAGTGTCTACAATCTTGTTTCATTCAAAACACTTATAATATATAGTATTTTTAATAAAAATTGATTCAAACAATAATATGCGAACACCGTATGAGGTGTGGGATTCGATTGAACAATACTGGCACTTTTCCCAATAGAATGTCTCGATCAGGTATATGGGCTGGGTTAGATTTGGACTTGACAGCAAAAGCAAGCGCACGAAAAAGTGCTGGCCATCATTGCTCTTTTGCCCCAATGGGCCTTTGGTATAGTGTAGTGGGTGTAGTAGGAAGAAAATTTAATACACTGTCGTTTTTGAAAGAAGATTTTTGGTTTCGAGTATTTTTGTTTTCCTTCAATGTTTTTTTGGTAGAAAAGCATTCATTGTTTTCCTTCAATGTTACCTACTTCTTTCATGAGTTTTGACGTCCACATTACCTTTATTTTTAATGAAATTGTAGTGAATAATATCTTTTTAAGACTTACTGTAGTAAATAGTTGTAGTAAATAGTTAGTTTGGAAAATATTTATAGTAAATGATTTATTTACCGTCCACGTCATCAATCTGTTATTTATTAAAAATATTTCAAAACTGGTTATTTATTTTAAAAATTTTCAAAAATATGCTATTTCTCTCGCTCTCATATTTTAATCTATTTAGTAAGTAAACCATTGGCTTGTTATTGGTAGTAAACCAGTGGTTTAAGGTGAACAAAAAAGAATTTTCCCACACAAACAGACAACTTAAAATTTACCATTAGTCCTTTTTTTGAGTAAACCAACGATTTAAAAGGAGAAAAGAAAGACAAAAGTGTAGTATAAACTAGCAAACCATTAGATCTTGCTCGTGAGAGACCAATGTCGTTGGGCAGAGGAGGAGATCAAGGTCAACCTCACGCCGAGGGAGGAGACATAGACAAAGTGAGGAGATCAGTACCGGCGTCATACCGAGGTGGTGAAGGTGAGATTGACGCGTCCTCGCCTGCAGAAGGAGAAGATATCGACAGGGCATTGTGCAGTGAGGGGATTTGAGGGAAAAAGTGACGGATGAGAGAAAGAGATAAAAATTTTTACCATCTTAAAAAGGATATATTAGATTTTTATCTTTCTCTTTCCTTTTTTTTTTTTGTGAATTATAGAATCCTTATTATTTACCCTTTCTGTGGATCAATTCAGTCATTGAATGGCCACTGATCATACACCAGAGTCGAAAGCTATAACCGGTCGACGATCACTGGTCATACACTAGCATCAATTGTTAGAGTTGGATTCAAAACTATGTGAACAAGGGGAGGGGCGACAAAGTTCTCCAAAATCGATTTTGGATGTTAGGTTTGAAAATTATTTTAGCAAATGCACGTCTAAACACCAGTTTAAATCGAAATTTATATTTAAATTTATGTGTACCCATGTAAAAAGGCACATCTATCAACCGTGACATGGACATACACTTCAATTAATAAATTGCTTTTGAGGTTTCTCAAAGCAAAGACGACTCATAATTCATGTAGTATTAACTACATGTGAAGCTAAAGCAAGTAAATTACGCCGCAAAAAGACAGTTGAAGCAGCTATGCTATAAACATAAAATAAGATACACATTCCAACCAAAATTCTTGATGTTAACTATAAAACATTTGAAAACGACAGGAATTGTAAAAAAAAGAAAAAAAAAAAAAGTGAATCATAAAAATAAACCCGCCAACCTGGACGACCTGCCAACTATAATTCACCCGCACGCACGGGCGTTTCTTTTAATCTTAAATCCACACACAAAATTCTCTCTCTCTCTCTCTCTCTCTTTCCAATATCATTTCTTCCACTTATACACAAAGACGTAGCGCAAGAGACACACATGCCACGAGAGGAAAACCAATAAAAAAAAAAAAGAAAAGAAAAACAGAAAATTCTTAAAAAATTTTCTAATCTCTCTGTCCCTCTCTCCCCTCTGTTTTCTTTTTCTCTCCTCGCCTTGTTCCTTTCTTTGCTTTCACATGGATCTACGCTCATTTCCATTAATTTGTTTTTGCAGCTTTTGATGTTCTCAAAGCAGACAACTACAGCTCCATAACTCAAAACACAACTCTCACTTCTTTGTTTCCTCTCTCTCCCTCTACTTTCTCTCTCTAATTTCCTTTTATAAAACCCCCTCTCTGTGTCATAAGTTTTGCTTAAACATGTATAAGTTGGAGAGAGAGGAAGACAAAACAATCCCACCAAGAAGAAGAAGAACCCATTCTTTCTCTTCTTCCCTTCTTGACGCTATCTACCGTTCGATCGACGAATCGCCAAACGTTGTTGATCAAGAAGAAGAACAGGAAGACATGATGATCAAGAGGAAACAGAGCAGTTCTGGTTTAAAACAGGTCAAGGAGGTCAACAACCTCCGACGAGCGATCATGATAGAGAGCTGGGTGGAGAAGCAGAGTATCCAAAGCTCCACGCTTTCGAATTCGGCTTCGAGCTCTTCGGAGTCGGTGTGGTCGTCATCGGAGACGGATTCAAGCCTCAAACGAAGACCGAAACCGAAACCAAAGCCCCAGGAGAAGAAGAAGCAGCAGCAGCCGGTAATGGAGAGCAAGCAACAAAAAAGCCCGAACCCTCGCGTGTTCTCGAAGACTAAGCTCAAGGCCATGAAAATCTATGGGGAGTTGAAGAAAGTGAGGCAGCCGATTTCGCCTGGCGGTCGAATCGTCAGCTTCTTGAACTCCATTTTCAGCTCCGGGAATGTGAAGAAGGCCAAAATGTGCTACGTCGGGGCCGTGGAGGACGTGAGTTCCGAGCATATTTCCAAACCCGTCTGCGTTTCGGCTTCTACTAATTTTTCAAGGTCTTGTCTAAGTAAAAAACCTTCTCAATCTTCAAGAGCTAAAATTGGTAACAATGGCAACAACAACAACAACAACAACAACAACAACAACAACAACAACAACAACAATAACAACAGCAACAACAAAAGGTGTGTGAGATTTTATCCAGTGAGTGTGATTCTTGGCGAGGATTCTTCTCAGCCTTATGATCACAAATGTGTTTATGACGATGATCCAAGTTTGATGCCCTTGTCCAGTATTAAAACTTTTGTTAAAAGTTCTTCATTGAAAGAGGATCCAAGAAAAGAAAAATGTGGTGAGAGAGAAGGTCATGGCAAATTTCTCAGAAGTTTCTGCGATAATAATGGTGAAGCTGATGATGAAGATGAAGATGATGATGATGATAATGATGATGGTGAGAGTTATTCAAGTTCTGATCTTTTTGAGCTTGATCATCTTGTTGGGGTTGGGAGATATAGAGAAGAACTTCCTGTGTATGAAACTACTAGTCTAAAGACTAATCAAGCCATTGCTAAGGGTTTGATTTTGTAGTTCATTTTGTTATCCAAAAATTAAAAAGAAAAAAAATGTAAGTTACTGGCAATGGTTTTTTATTATTATTTTTTTGGTATTGGATTCATGAAGAAGGTTTTTTTTTTTTTTTTAAAAAAAGTTAATATTCCTTTCTCTATGTTCTAGCCATTGTATGAAAGTTCAACCACTAGATTCAAGTTTTCTACGCTTTTGGTTTGATCCCTAAGTAAAGAAATTAATTAAGCAAACTTGAAAAAGGGTTGAGAAAAGTCATTCATATCATGGCCCCTTGAAAAAGCTATGAGCTGGAGAAGCGTGTGACCAAAACTACTGTCATGTACACAATAATCACAACATTTTTATTTAATTTAATAGTGGCTAACAATGAGAGCTTTTGTGGATTTAGCGTCACCCACAAAAAGTGAAACTAAAAAGAGGGAAGAAAAAAGGAAAAAAAATAAAAAGTAGAGACAAATCTTCTCTGCTATGAGATTGGAGAAAGTGAGAGTTTTTTTAACTTTTACACAGGCTTGGCACATGGCCTCAGCATCACAAAGTTAAAATTTTAGGTACCCTTTTAAACTCAAAGAATGGGAAATGATTGAGATCCCATAACTTTTGTTTTTCTTGGCTATTTGGCCATAATTTGTTAATGGGTAATAAAATGAGTCATTTGTTTTTTTTTTTTTTTTGTGAGTTACTTCAGAAAGGATTTCAAGATAAAGAAAGGGTCTTTTTCATAGATTATTGACCGATTTGTTTCTTATAGGGAAAAAAAAAATTAACGTACACATGAACAGGAAGAAAATGCAAATCCAAACATGATCTCAATGTGTCTCTGACATAAAAATAATGCAGTTGCATTATTCTTCAACCTGAGCAGACAAGTAGGGCCTCAAGTAAGGAATCTGAGAAGTCAAAATACAGCAGGATCATGCATGATGGCAAATATGCAAACTAACTTTTTTACGACCCTTAAAGGAAAAAATGGGAAAAATAAAACAAAAAGTTATGATCAAACTCAATATTCTTGAAATGATATGAGACAGTAGTGGCCTCTGGCGTTGACTTTGAACACCACCTCTTCATGACCTCCTTCTCAAAAAGAAGAGATTCAAAGAGAAAAACAAATAAAGAATAGGAAAAATTTGTCAAGAAGGTTAATTTTTTCCTGTTTTTTCTCTTAAGCAGGAGGGTGACATGTCTTATAGAGGTGATAAAATGTCATGGAGCAATAATTTCTATCTAATATTGTGTCATCATTTTAGCCTTGTGGACAAACTACCGCTCTTGATCTTATTTGACAAGAGTTCAATCTGGGTAGAAAAAGAGTTTTAAGACCTGCTATTATTAAAGAGAGATTTTCAGTTTTGATGTGAGATTGTCCCCAATTATCCGATAGGTAGGGTATCATTGATGTTAATCTCTCTGATTATAACTTAAATAGAAAATGAAAATATTTTTTTATTGGTAGATTGCATTAATGCACCTTTAATCTGTGTATAACGATTTGTACTCTTAACGGTCTGTTTGTTTCATAGGTTTGAAACATGAACCTTTTTGATTTGGAATGAGACGTTTGAAAAGTGTGATTTGAAAAATAGGTTCAAAATATTGAAAACAAGGAAAAGTAATTATGAATTTAAAAGAAATTTTGAGTTCAAACTGTCATGGTTTGAAATATGTTTGAGTTTTAGGTTGCTAAGCACTGGTTTAAGGGAGATTTTTGGGTTTAGACCTTGTGAACTCTCCAACCACATGAGTATTTAATTTTGACATTTTAGACTTGTTGACTATTAATTGATTCTTGTCATCAATTTGATTACCTTATCTAGAATTATAAATTAAATTAGGGTCATAAGTGTCAAAACGAAAAAAGTTTAAGATCCAACTTGCAAATGATGAAAAGTGCAAGTATGTACGTATAATAATTTACACTTTTTTTAATCATTTCATTTCTTGAGTGACACCTAAGCATGAAACGTAGTAGTACCTTCTAATTTCTCAGTTCAATGAATTACAATTATTCTAATAATATACTGCATGAGGAATGACACAAATTATAATTTCAATCATATTTGGGAAATGGAATGAGTAGGCTAGAAGATCTAATATTAAGGCTTGACAACTAGAGGAGAGGGCAAAAATTTAGAGAGTCTGCAATTGCAACCAACCAATCTGCCAAATATACACACACATACATTGTGTGTGTGTATATATATATTATATAATATGGTTGTGTATGTATTGGTGGTGTAAGTTTCTCACCAACCAAACAAAAATCCCTGGCATATACCATAGAACAGAAGTGTGATTTACTACATTTGCATGTGTCCCAAATAATTATCCAGGATAGCTAACCCAGGACCACCGTACCAGCTATATCCTCACTTTCTTCTATATTTGTCTTAATACAAATGATAATGCATTCTTGGGTTAGATTCATACACCTCTTGCTCAGAAATCTCCAACTAGTATAAAATAAAACATTTTTAATGCCACCTTGCACAGACAGTTCAAGGCCCCTATTAGCAAAAAGGATGCCCCATTTGATTTTCTGCCAAAAAAAAAAAAAAAAACAGCTCTTTCATGAAAGTACATTAAACATTTTTGTTTAAAATTTGAATTCAAAGGGCCGTTAGGGAAATAAATTGGAGCTAATAGCAGTTTAAATTTTACGAGGAATAATATTGTAGTGAAATGAATTTGAACTGGATTTTTTAGTTTAAACTTATTTCCCTTTCGGAAGGATTTAATCCTACTATCTTCTCTAATGTAATCATAGTATAATACAAAGCAATAGGAGGCTCCTAACTTGGCACACACGAAATTTATAAATTAAGAGGTAAAGAATACGAACCTTGACTTTGGAGGGAATAGGATTCCAAATGCTATATACAATATGGCATATTTTCCTATTGACTTTTTTTTTGCCTGTTCAATTTATCTATAGCCTTGAAAAAATTTGAGTTCACGAATGAAGAATGATCATAGCTTGCTATACGTAAATTTCTTCGTAGCTGATAAATTTAACAAGAAAACAACTGATAGGCTGTCGTGGAAACATAATTCGAACAAAAAGTGGATCAAAATTAGTTTGAAATTTAAATGTTGTAAGAAAAAATATTATAAAAGAGTTAATTTGAACTAAATTTTCAAACAACGTATGAAAATGTTATCCGTGTTTTAGTGCATAAAAATATAAAATATACGTATACCTTTTTAGCAGTTAATTAATAATCATCGTGACAAGTTCATAAGGATCAATTATCCTAATTATCACCTCTCATTCTTCTCGTTCGGTCATCAGTTCATGTTTGTAGATAAGAATGGTAAAGAAAAGGAGAGAGAGATTTATGGTTGAAAATTGGGTTTTTCATGTTGTTTGGAAGAACAAAACATAGAGGCGAGGGAAAGGAAAATATGGAAGAGACAAGTGTGTGGAACTTTCTTACCAAGAAATGTGTGGAATTTATTTTATAAGGTGTTTAGCAGGATGGTTAGAACTATTTTTACAGTAATATGTTTTATTGTTACTGTAGCATGTGAGAGTTTTACATTGTTTATAATTGAGAAAGTGGTCCGGACCACAACCTGCCAAACACCTTCTTAATCTCTATTGGAGAATTTCAAATGAGAAGACAAAATATCAAATGTAAAGTCACAATGCAACACAAACTTGTCCCTAAGACCCTAGTTGCAAAAATGCAAATTTCAGTAGAGTGAGTTGATAATTAGTACAAAATAAATTTTCTAAGTCCCTTTACATTTACTTGTTTCGTTTGCTATCATATACAAACAACTAAAAATATAACTTCTCTTTTAATCGCTTTTATTTTATATTCCCTCTAATCTCTTGCTATATATATATATATTTTTCTCTTAGTCCTACCAAACGATCGAACTAACGAAGTACCATTTGAATTTGATTAGCAGGGGCAAAAAAAAAAAAAAAAAAAAAAAAAAAAAAAAAAAAAAAAA